>PVJI01006214.1:32573-76663 GCA_004026765.1 Micronycteris hirsuta | reverse complement strand
GGCAGAGGCCTCGCCTTTCTCCATCCTCCTCTCTCCCCAGTTGGCAGGTGCAAGGGCTGTGGGGAGGGCAAGGGCGCCCCTCCCTAGACCCGGAACCGAAAGGGGAGTTTGGCAGGGTCCGGACCCCCTCCCCTTCTGGCCGAGGCCCGGGGCTGGGAGCTTTGTCTGCGACGAGAGGGCTTGGGGGGGAGGGGGTGGTAAGTGTCCTTGGGGGGGCGCAAAGGCTGGGGGGCGTGGGTCTCTCTGAGCCGGTGTCTGTGTCCTTGAGGGGTGTGTGATGTGACCCTTTCGGGGCAAGGGTGTTCCCCGACCGGCATGTCCTGGAGTGGGGAGGGGAAGGAGTAGAGGAGGCCTGTGGACCTGGAGCTTCCCAGCCTCCCTCCCTGGGGATGTCCTGGGGAAGGGTTGTCCCGGAGGGAGGCATGTGTGGGCCGTGGGCGGAATTGTGCGTGGGGCAAGCTGGGTGGGTGTGTTGGGTGAGATGGAGGAAAGGGTAGGTGTGTAAAGCTAGGTGGGAGAACTGTGTGGCTGGGACAGGTGTGTGTGTGTGTGTGTGTGTGTTTGAGTGTGCTTGTGGGCCCATGAGGCCTGGATGTGTGACAGTGGGGATCTCAGGTATGACAGGGAACGGAGGGGTGTGTGTGTGTGTGTGTGTGTGTGTGTGTAAGAGACGGGGCGAGATGAGAGGGGCTGGGATCCATGTTTGAAACCCTTGAAGGAGTGGGCATGTGTAACAAGGGAAAGTGTGTGCCTGTTAGCCCAAAAGGGGCTGCGGCGAGTGTGACACGGGAGTGAGAGGATGTGTGTGACATGCAAGGGGGTGTGTGGGGGATGCTGAATGGGCTGACTCTTGGTGTGAGCAATAAGAAGCTGTGTGGATCAGGGGAAGGCAGTTCAGTGTGTGTGACACAGGCGTGTCTGGGATGGGGTGGGACCAGGGGAAGCTAGTGAGGGTATATGACAAGAAAATAGTGTGGGTGTGACTCCAGAGAGGCTGTGGCTGAGTGTGACACATGGAGGTGTGCAACAGTGACATCAGAGGGGGTGTGTGCGGCAAGGGGAGGTGGGTGTATGACGAGAGAGAGGTTGGGGCTCTGTGGGTGAAACGCACAAGGGTGTGTGACAGGGAACATGTGCAGATGATGCCCAAGGGGTATGGAAAGGGAAGGGGGTGTGTGTATGACACCCAAGTGTGTGTATTTGAAAGATAGGGAGAGGTGTGTGTGTGTGAAATCTTTGAGTGTGTGACACCAATGAGGTGGGGATGACAGTGTGTGTGTGTCCAGGGAGTGTGTGATGGCTGAATGTTTGACCACACCGAAGGGGTGTGTGTGTGTGTGTGTGTGAGTGTGAGAGAGAGAGAGAGAGAGAGACAACGGGGGCCCTCACTGTGTGTGTGACCTGGGGAGGGCTGTGTCCGGGAGAATAAAAGACAAGCTGGGAACGCTAGGCATTTGTCTCAGGGAGCAGGTAGGGTTTGCCGAGATCCTCAGAGCCCAGCCCATCAGCGCCCTGGAAGGAAGGAGACCCCAGAACAGACAAGCCCCTCCCGGCGGTCACCTTGGCCAAAATCTCTGCTTCCTCTGGCCTTTTCCTCCGGATGGGAGCGGGATGGCCTCAGGCAGAATGCACCCTTCCCACACTGCCAGGCGCTCTAGTGGGCCGGCTGGGGACCTCCCACATCCTCCCCTCAGATGAGCACAGTCGAGGCTCTTCCTCCAGTCCCAGGACTCCCCTCATCCCTGTCCAGGTGGGACGGGAATTGGGGACCCCTCTGGCCGTCTATGAGAGTGTCCAGCAGAAACTGGAGGAAAAGGAAGTTGGGGGAGGGGTTGGGAGCGAGTTTCCTGTCCTTCTTCCTGCTCCCCCACCCCCAGCACACACATGAATGTGGCCCCACTGACTTCCTTCCCTCCTTCCTGTCCCACTGCCATTCCCAGTCCTCCCGAGGCTCAGGGACCCAGGTGGTCCCTGAGCCCCGCCCTTCTGTCCAGCCCCGCCCCCACCGGTGGGGGGCTGGCGCATCCATTCCTCTCTTAAAGGGGCTGAGATGCTCAAAATCAGATCACTCAGAACAGCACAACCTATCCATAGTGAAGCTGCCAAGGATTGTCAGGTCCAAGTACTTGGCACCTACTCTGAGTCAGACTCTGAGACACGGGTTAATTTCCCAATGAATTCCTCCAGGGAGGAATGATCTGAGGTGCTTTTCCAGATGAATAAAACTGAGGCTCAGGAAAATGAAGCCACTTGCCCAAAGTCACACAGCTCGTCACTGGCACAGCTGGGATCTAGAGAGCCCTGGGTGCTGGGTTCCAGGAAACTAGGATGAGCCCTTAGGGACCCTCTCCTCCAGCCTCTGCCGCCTCGCCTCCCTTCCCATTGACCCATGGGTAAACTGAGGCCCAGAAACGCAAAGGGCAAACCCTCCATTTACAGAAACACTCAGGGGCAGGGCTGGGCAAGGGTCCAGGACTTTCATCTTCAACGTGAGGGCTCCTTCTGGTGAAACTGTCACGGCTGCAGGACGCTGGGTCTGCCCTGCCCCTTTTCTGCGCCTCCGTGTGACCATCTGCCGAATTGGGACATAACAGTAACCGCAACGATAATAATAACAGAAGCAACCAATATAATTGCTTAATGCCTTACATGCAGTATTTCGTTTAATTCTTCAGCATTCTGTGATGTAATAATAATAATACATTACAATCATGGCTAACCCTGATGGCCTACAGTGTGCCAAGAATCATTCCGGAAAACACTCCGTACAGACCAATTATTGAATCCCCACGATTCTGTTATGTCATCCGTCTTACAGATGGCAAACTGAGGCACAGAGAGGTTCAGTAACTTGCCTGAAGTCAGTCAGCTGATAAGAGGCAGAGCCGTGATGCGAACTCGGGAGGCCGGCTCCACTGTGTGGGTGGACACTGTAGTGAACCCCGTTTTCAGGTGAGGAAACAGGGTCAGAGGGTTGAGGTGCTCCTCCGGGGTGTCGCAGCCTGCCACTGCGGCCCGTTCTTGGGAGCTGTTAAAACTGGCTCTGGGCGCTGTAACTGACAGACAGTGCTACTGGGAGGGACATGAGGCACTGAGGACAGAAGCCGTGGGGTGAGGAGTTGGATGGAAACTCCAGTTAGGAAAGAACAGACAATCCCAGTCTGATGGGACAATGACAGAGAGTGGCCCTACAGATGATAACTCTGAAGGTCTCACTAGAGTGGCCCCCATACTTCTGACTGTATTACCGCCTCGTCACCCCCATATTGAAAAAGAAACTTACACACACACCCCACACCCCAAACGTGGCACACCAGCCAGGTCTTGCTCCCAACACCCCGCACTCTTTAACACAGAGACAACAGCACCGGGTTAAGAGCCCTAGAGGGAGACCTTCCAGGGTCCGGCTCATCAGTGTCGCGTGCTCAGTGTGGGGCCCTCAGGCAGGTTATTTCACTGCCCTAAAGCCTCAGTCTCCCCGTCTGAAAAATGGGGACTGTGAGGTCTGCCACTGCCTCTCCGGGCTGCCATGTGGGTCAAACGAGATCGCGTGTGTGAAGTCCGTAGCACGAGGCCTGGCAGATGACAAGCACTCAATAACAGTAGCTGTCATTTATTATTGTTGTTGTTATCATCGTTAATTGCCGCTGAGAATGTCTTCGTGCTGCTTCACCACTCCATGGTGAATCGCCCCTAGGAAGTCGTGCCCCACCAAGCTTTCTGTCACTCAGAGACAGTGTCACAGCACAAAGACAGCATCACCCCTTGCGGCCTGTCATCCCCGTGGGGGCACGCTCCGGTAGCATCGCATCTCTCGCACTAACGGGCAACACCACCATTCATAGAAAGACTTCGCACGCCGGACGTCCCGTGCCCTCCGCGGCACCAGCCCCCACCCCACCCCCCACCTCTTGTCCTCCTCACATGCCTCTTTGACAACGTCACCGCCCGCCCCAGCCTCCTCAGACCTCCGTGGAACCTGCGACGCTTCCGCCCCTGACTCCCAGACAAGAGCGGGTACCATGAGGGCAGCACCCCAACTTTCGGCTACCCCCAGACATGCTGTCACTGAAAACACCGCTACAACATACACCCCTTCGGTCCTACCTTGGTCATTAATGAATGCCAGATCAAAGCCACTTTTCAGGGTCAACTCTCTGGCAGTAAAAAGCGCCACTTTGGGGTAGGTAAGCATTATTTAGAGAGGGGGTAGGGGAGTTTGGGTTGCTTTTTGGAAGCTTTCAGGAACACTCCTGGGGAGGGTGGGCATACAGAGGGTGGGGGGGAACAGAGACTTGTAAATGACTAGAAGAGGAGAGACCACCCCTTCCCAAGGTGGAAATGGTTGCATCTGAGCCACAGGGACACAGGCTGACCAGGAGAGGAAGTCGGCATTGTTAATTCCTCAGTCCCTGTCATGAGTAGAGGGGCTGCCTACACCCCAAGGAAAGAGCTGAAAGGGGAGGGCTTGGGTGGGTGGAAAGTTCTGGCATCTAGATTCTGCTTCAGTTGAAGGAAAAACTCTTCCTAGGCAGAGTCTGGATTGTTCAAACAGGGTGGGATGGGCACCACTTGGGGGCTGCAGGTTCAGCCTAGGTCACGTGTCTGTCCTTGCTGCAAGGCAGGCTGGGAAATAGAAGCCTGGCTTCTTCCCAGGGGAAGTGGGACTCACAGTAGAAAGTGTCCCCAAATAGGAAGGACATGCAAATTCTGAAGAGAACCAGGCTGATGGCCACAGTGGGGACGGCTGGGACCTAGCGTTCGGAGCTGGAACAGGTGGGAGGTCTCAGCTGGTCCCTCTCCACAGGAGGCCGGCCTGAGGACAGGGCTCCAGATTTCCACGAGTTCGATACAGAGACCACCCACAGCTACAAAGCGGTTTATGGGGGCCCACAGACAAACTTTTTTTTGACCATTGTGTGTGCTCTGTGGGGGGAAACAATACAACCAAACTCTGATTATTAGTAATGATTGTTAATATCCTCTTTAAAGCATTGCGTTTAAATGTGACAAGTGAGTGGATTTAAAGTAAAGGATAAATCTGCCGCACGTAGAACAGTGGGTGCCCAGGAAGGGAGGGAAGAGGGAGAGAAGAAGGGCAAGATTCCAGAAGGTGGCCATGAGGAAGAGACGCTGAGGCAGGAGACTGGGGGGAGCAGGGTCTCAGTTCCACCAGTGGGAGGGCGTTCCTCCTCCATGAAGCAGGGAAAAGCAGGGGCAGCCCCTCCCAGTGGGCAAGGGGATGGAGGCAGTGGGGTCTCCCCTCCTTTTTGTATTTCCCAGCAAAACTCCAAGCCTTACAGGCTCCTTTCCGCGTTTCTAGAGCACTGACTGTGTGCTAGAGACTGTGACAAGGACGTTACTTGTATTCCTGAAGCGGGTGATGATGATGATGAGGATGGTGGTGGTGATCTCTGACATTCCTCAAGTGTTCTATGTGCTGGAGACGTGCTTGGGTATTTACAGTTTATCATTCAATTAATGACAATAACCCTACCAGATAGCATGAGCATGTCCCCACTTTACAGATGAGAAAACTGGGGCCCAAACTGGTGACGCCACTTGCCCAGGGCCACACAGGCTGTGAGTGAGAAAATTCGCCCTCAGTCCAGGGCCATTTCTGCCATTTCCTATGGAACTTCTGGCAAAACCTGGGAAGTGTGGGAAAGGGGGACACAGGAAGCCGGGTGGGGACGTACCTAGTTTTCTTCAGAGCCGATGAGTCTCTTCGGTCCTCGCCCGAGAGATGGGGAATGGAGTCAAGAAGGAAAGAGGACAGAGTCCTAGTGAGAGGGGCTGCCTCTCTCTGTTACTGAACCTTATTTCTGAGCCTCCTCAAGTTAGAGAACCAGCTCCAATCTCTGTGATGGGTTTAGGAGCAGGGCAGGCAGGGGGCCATCCCTGGGAACCCAGGGAAGAAAGTGAATCAGGGCGGTGTCTGGGTGATTGATGGGAAGGCACCCTGGTGGGTGGGGCTAATTACCTAACAGGCTTAATGGTCTGATTAGGCAAGTTTAAGAGGATTGCCTTGGGCTCAGGGAAACCCCTTAATTCTGGGCCCCCTCCCCATGCAGGCGCAGCCACATCCGAGCCTCACCCCGGCCCCCGTTGTAACACATCAGGGAGCCAAGAACCGGCTGTCTTAAGGGACCAGGTGGAGATAGGCAGGACTCCCAGCCCTTGCGCTGCCCCCACTTTTACTAGCAGTTTCACTTCTGCCTGCTCTGTATGTCGGTGTTTCATGGGAGAACATTGAAAATAGGTTTCCTCTGCTTAAAAGAAACAGTTGAAAGCCACTGGGGGTGGTTGAAGACCTTAAGCTTTGGAAACAGAATGGCCTGGCTCCCCCTGCCGCCATTTTTTTCCCCAGTGTTTACTGCATGCCTACTACTGCTGGGCACCGGGGCACAAAGCGGAGCTCTGGTGACACGACCCACAACGGGCTTCCGTGACACGTGGCTCCGAGTGCAGGAAACGGGGAGATCCGTCCCCTCCTCAGAGCTCACGGAGAGCTTCCAAGAATAAGAGGCATTTGAGTGGGGATCTAAAGGACAAGATGAATTCACTGGAAGGGAGGGGGAGGTTGAGGGGGGAGTTCCAGGCAAAGAGAATGTGCAAAGGCCCTGAGATGGGACGAGGAAGAAACGTTGGAGGAATGAAAACTATGTCTAGTGCCTGTAGAGAAAGATGGCGACCTGAAGCTGGAAAGGTGGGTGGGGCCAAATCACCAAGGGATTTATATTGAGAAGGCTCCAGAATTTGTACCCTGGAAGGACTTAGGGGCAACAGTTGGGTGAGAAGGTAGGAGGGCTGAGCACTTGCCTTGAGTCTGCATTAACAAAGTGCTTTACACATGACCAAGGAAACTGGCCCTTAACAAAGAACAGCCAAAGCCCCGCAGACACCCTTGGCCCCACCCGGCCACCTCAGGTCTTCAGACCGACTGTCCTTGAACACCTTGGTCTTTGGCCACCAGGCGGGGAGGGTGTTAAGCAGAGGAGGGCCAAGACTGAAGCATAATTGCATTTGAATCTCAACCCAGCGACTAACTGTCTTGGTGCCCTTGGGCTGGTGCCTTTCCCTCTCTGAGTCCTCTGTGCCTCAGTTTCCTCTTTTGTGAAAATGGAGCTCGTTCTACCCACCTCACTTGTAGGTTTAAGGAACGGAAGAGATCAGGCTTACAGAGCAGCACAGTGTCAGGTCCGTAGTGAGTGCTGAGAACACCCCCAGAACCCAGCCTTCCTCCGCTCCCGCCTCTCGCTGCTTCCACCAGTCAGACGTCCTGCCTAGACCGTTGCAGTCAGCTCTTCACTGGGCCCCCAGCTCTTCCACAGCCTGCTCCCCGCCTGAATGCCAGAGGGGTCTTTTATTTTAGAGATTTTATTCATGTTTTATTTTGTTTTTAATTATTTATTTATTTATAGAGAGGGGAAGGGAGGGAGAGAAACATTAGTGTGTGGTTGCTTCTCATGTGCCCCCTACCAGGGAGCTGGCCTGCAACCCAGGCATGTGCCCTTACTGGGAATCGTACCAGCGACCCTTCAGTTCGCAGGCGGGCACTCAATCCACTGAGCCACACCAGCCAGGCATTTTTATTGATATCTTAGAGAGAGGGGAAGGGAGGAAGAAAAACACCCATCAGTTCACAACCCCAACCGGAGACCTGTCCCCGTAAGCCAGGCATGAGCCCTGACCGGGATTCAAACTGGTGGCCTTTTGGTTTGAAGGCCAGTACTCAACCCACTGAGCCACACCAGCCAGGGCATCAGAGGGATCTTCTTGAAACCCAAGTCAGATCACATCCCTCCTCTGTTCAGATTCCTCTGTGGCTTCCATCTTACTTGGAGTAGAAACCAATGACCTCACTGTGGGCCATAAGCCTGAACACCCACCACTACCACCACCTCTCTGAGCCCTCATCTCTTCCTCTCTCCCTTAGCACCAGCCACACGGCCACCTCCTTCTCCTTGGGACCACCGAGGCGTAACCCCACCCCAGGGCCTTTGGACGTGCTCTTCTTCCGCATAGGCACGTGGTTCTGTCTCCCCTCCCCATTATGTCATAATGGTTCACAGCATGGACTACAGAGCCAGGTTGGCTTCAAATCTCAGCCCTGCCGCCTACTAGCTATGTGAAGTGGGGCGATTTCTTCATCTTTGCTTCCCATCCGTACAATGGGATTTTTTTAACTACCTCCCTCATTGCATCAGTGTGAAAACTCAAAGGACTGGCATTTGTAAGTACTTGGGAGAGAGCCCAGCCCATATTAGGTGCTGTAGAGTGTTTGATAAACAAAGAGAGCCGCATTCTCTGGGAGGGCTTTCCTGGCCACCGATCCCACCCACATTGCAGCCCCTGCCCTCCTCATCATCCTTCCTGCCTCTTTTTGTTTTCCTGGTACTCACCCCTGTCGGACACGAACCATACTGTCTGTCTCTCCCCCTCTAGAATAATGTAGCTGTGCAAGCTCTTGGCTGAGGCACTAAAACTCTCTCGTCCTTATTTTACACGTGGAATCGGGGAACTTTGTCTGTTTTCCTCATGACTGTTTCACTAGAACAGTGCTAAGCACATAGCCGGTGCTTAGCAACTTTGTGGAATGAATGAATGAATGATCGTTATTATTTTCCTTACTGCTATCCTCATGGCCATCCCTCCTGTATGTTACTGTGATCCCAGTGGGCCTCAAGGGGTTTCCTAGGGCATCCCATGCTGGCCCCCGAAGAAGGGAAGGGGTACCCTCTAAAGGTGAAGACCCCTCCGCCACCTTCCTCTCCCCTGAATCTTCTCCCACCACGTGCCCCTGCAGAGGAAGGTGAATACTTCCTGAAGGTGCTGATCCCTAGCTACGCAGCGGGCTCCATCATTGGCAAGGGCGGTCAGACCATCGTGCAGCTACAGAAGGAGACAGGAGCCACCATCAAGCTCTCCAAGTCCAAAGACTTCTATCCGGGTAAGCCTCTGCCTGAGAGTGTGCCCTAGGCCTCCCGTCCCGCCCACCTGGTCCCTGATGAAGGGGCGGGGCTGCCCCAGGGGCAGGGAGAGTGGTGGGGGATCTCTCCTCCCCCTAAGGCAGGGAAACAGAGCTGCCCTCAGCCCGCGGGGCCAGGCCGGAGCAGATGGGGGTGGGGGCAGGGCAAGACAATGGACCTGCTGCATATTCATGAGCTTATTTGCATGATGTGCCGGCAGATGTGCCCCTTCCCACACACCTGCCCCTTTGGGTCAGTTGGAGGAGCTTGCTGGGGAGGCAGGTGTTAGGGTGTTCCTTGGGGCTTGGGGGGGCAGCCAGCCATGTCACACACACCCCCACACTTGCCCTTTGGATTTCTCTGTCACCCCAATCTGAGTCTCACTGGTTTTCTGTCTATGCCATTTTTTATGTGTCTCTTCCTCCTTCTGTCTCTGGCTTTCCCACTGTTTGATCCCTGAGCCTCCATCCCCATCAGCCGCTCTCTGCCTCCTGCTCTTCTCCCAACTTCCATCTCTCTGCCTGTATCTTCCGTCCGTCTGGCTCTGTCAGGGTATCCCGCACACCTCGTTCTCTCAGCCTCTCCCCCGGTCTGGGGTCCGTCTCTGCTCTTACCTCTCCCTCTCCGTCTTCCCATCTTTTTCATTCCGTCCACCTCTCATATTCTCTCATGTTTCCTTCTCTTGCTCTCCTAACTCTCTTTCTGCTCAGCGCCCCCATCCCGCCAGTGTCCAGCAGCGCCTTCCATGGTCCTTCTCTGCTGCTTGCCCGTCTTCTTTATGTTTCTCTCCTCCTAAACCTCAGCTCCCTCGTGTGTTGTTTTGTTTCGATTTTCATCTCTCCCTAAACTCAGACTTTTTCCTGCCTCTCCTCCATCTCATCTCCTTCCCACCCCCCACCCCCACCACACGTTTTTCAAGGCCCCCGCTACTCTCTCTGATCCCCCTCAGTGCCTGTAAGCCCTGCATCCCCCTCCCAAGACCAATGCCTGAGCTTTGGCATCTGGGAAGCCAGGGAAGGTCCCTCGAATTATTGCTTCTTTGGCCCAGCGCTGCTTCTGGTTCATCCTTAATCCCCTTGGATTTTTTTAGGTCAAACACCAGAGCTGGAGCTTAGGGTCAGGACACATTCATATTCTCTCTTTCTCTCTCTCTTTGTCACTCTCTCTCTCCTCTCTCTCCTCTCTCTCCTCTCTCTCTCTTTCTCCACCCTCCACTCCACCCACCTCCCATCTCAGTAAGCAGCTTTGGCAAGAGGTTTAGAGAACAGTTCAGGGAACCAGGCAAACCCCCCTTTTCTTTTCTACTCTGGCCCAGTTTCCCCCATACCCTTCCAGCCCACTGCTGGATAAGACCATTCATCCAAGGACACTTGGATCACATTCTGTGACAGGAGACACATCATCCCCTCCCAGCTCGGTGACACACCCCACAAACCAGGCAGCTGGGAACCCCGGAGGATGGGACAGTCATCGACTCTCCTGGGACACACACAATTCAAACAAACAACATAAGCAGCATCTCTTCCCCAGCCCTCGGACGTGTGACCAGCCTCCCTCCCTGCTCCAAATCATATGGCGCGTGCCGGCTCCTGGCTCAGAGACACAGGACACAGCCTACTCTGTCCTATCCCTAGGACTTCCTAGGACCCACAGGAGCACAAGAAATAAGATGCTACCACTTGAAACAAATAACATATTTCCCTCTGCTTCTGGCGGACACCCTTTCATTCATTCATTCATTCATTCATTTATTCATTCATTCAACACACATTCTCTCAGTAGCTCCTCTCTGCCATCCCATGCCGGACAGAGATGGGAACACAGCAGTGACCAAGATGGCCGAGCCATGCCCTGTCAAATCTCACACCCCAGTAGGGAAGACAGGCCCAACACAAAGGACAGTCCAGAGTGGTCACAGCAAGATGGGGAAGCCCAGGGGATGGTGGGAGCCCAGATGGGGCACTCAACTCAGCCTGGGGAGGTCAGGAAGGCCTTCCTGGAGGAAGAGCCCAGAACAATAAGTAAAAGCGAGCCAGTGGTAAAGAGCAGTGAGGGGTGTCCCAGGAAGATGAAATACCGTGTTCAAGGCCTGGGGGAGAGGGTGGTTTATTTGGTGTGGCTGAAGCACAGAGAATGGGCGAGAAATGGAAAGGGTCCTCTAGGCCTAGTAGGGTCACACACAAACCCAGACAGTACACACGGCATTTATGTGTCAACTACAAAACTTACCTGGCCCCTTAGGGGAGGGGCAGAACACAAAGAGGGCCCCCTCCTTATTACAGGAAACCTCAACCCCCAGATTCAATCCTTTCAGGTTTCTGAGACCCAGAAAGAGACAGGTCCCTGCCCAAAGCCACACAGATTCCTGTGCACTCACCCAGACACCCTTGTGGTTCTAAACTTCTGAATTCAATCATTGCCTGAAGCCCTGGACCCTACCCCCAGGAGGAAAACACAGACACACACACACACCTTTCTAAAAATAAAAAAAAATTTACTGATTTATAATATATTTGCCCCAAAGTGCAAAATCCTAAGCGACTCTTACTAAATGCATACCTATTCTTGTTTACTCTAAAAAATGCAGTCCTGTTATGCTTCCTTCTCTATCCCACACACACACACACACTTCACACTTCCCAAATTTAGGACAGGGTGGTTCAATGGTTAAACTCTCAGACTCTGAAGCCAGACACCTGGGTTCAAAACCTTTTGATCTTTTACTACTGGCTCAGTGAACTTGGACAAACCCCAAAGCTTCTCTGGACCTCGGTAGTAAGTCAGGAATAATGATACCACCTGCCTTATAGATTAAAGTAAGCAAGTATATATAAAGTGCTTAGAATGGTGCCTGGTGCTTGGCGTTATGTAAGCACCAGCTGTTATTATTGGACATTCTTTCAGAGTTTAGCTGAGCCCCACAAAACCCCTCTGGACCCGGGTTAAGCACTACAAGGGGGTGAGAGGTCACAGACTCTCTGAGCTGGAAGGAAACATCACAGTGATGGAGAGCCTGACCGCTTCGTTCAGCCTCTCCCTGGGGCCACCCCGAACTGCCCCCCAGTTCCCACCCTGACCCACACCCTTTCCTATTTACACCCAGACGGAGGCAGCCTGAGAGCTGACTCACCGTTGGCTCAGACCAAGCCATTGTTCTGGGGTGGAGGGGAGTAAGAGTTAGGAACAGCGGCCCAAAGGAGATGGAGGATGTCATGTACACGAGTGACCCAAGACAGTGACACCCACACGCTGTCATGCCAGGCTGGGAGACGGCAAGTGAGGGGTCAGAGTAGTAGCAACCAACACACTGCATCAGAATGCCCACAGGACACTGTGCGCTCCCCCCAGGTGTCCCGGACACGCAGGGATGCAGAGCCTGGCACGCACGAAAGTCCTTTTATGGAACTGGGGGCTGACTGGTCCTACAGACAGAGTCCCACCCAGGGAGAGGCACACACACGCCCCACACACCAAACGTGGCCAGCTCACCCCGGCACTCACATTCTCGGGCCAGCCAGGCAGAGTGGAGTCTTCTTTGTCTGGCTGTGCCACGTACACTTGACGTACACACAAACACGCCAGTCCTCCAAACAGCCTTACATCCTGACACCTGGATGCAGGAAAGAGGCGCCTGTTGGTCTCTTATGTTCATACACATCAGTCACAGTCTTGTGTGTATCCTATCCACACACTCCTATACATGCGTATCACACACCCGTAATCAAAATAGTCTTTTGCCCTTACACACCTGTACACACAGACACAGACACACACACACTGTCACACAGTTTCAAAGTGAAATCCATTCATCATACGGCCTCAGTGTCGCTTCATGAGATTCTTTGTTTCTTCCTCTCGAGCTCTCATGGGTACTTGACCTTGACCATCGCAGCGACACTCGTACACGCAGTCCTCTTTCCCGGAATCCCTGTGTCATGCAGCCTGTTTCCATCTCATCGTTCCTGCTCTTTCTCTTACACACGCGTACACAGATATAGACCATTTAACCAGTCCGGCCCAAGTATACACATGCACACGTGCGCACACGCACACCGCCCACCCAGACAACTCACGGATAGCCTCACACTGCTCACAGTGCCATCCAGAGTGTCTCTCCCACACACTTATCCCGACACCACCCAGAGTTAGCTTCTCTTCTCCCCGCTGCCCACTGCCCCCCAGCAGATTCAGATGACAGAGTAATGATGCCTAGGTCAGAAACGCAGCCAATATCTGGAGAATCTCCAGCAAAGACACCCAGTCCTCCAGTGCCCACTCTTCCACGAGTTGACTTTGACCCCCTCTGCTCTCCTGGGTCCACACCCCTGCCCTCCTCCACCCCTCAGCCCTCCATCTGGTGGGTCCAGGCGGGCACTCAGGCCTCTCTTCTGGCTCCCCCATCCCCCAGCCCTTCCCCATCCTCTCCAAAAGCCCAGAGGCCCTCGCTGCAGGCTTTCAGGGGTTGCCATGGCAACGGGGCCTCATCCCTCATCCCCCTGGGGGTAGGCTAAGGACCCGGCCAGCCAGACCGATAAGGGGGTTCCAGTTACTGTGGCAACCGTTGCAGGCCTGAGCTCTCCCGCTTCTAGAAGGAGGGAGTGAGTGAATGGTTGCCAAAGCAACGAGGAGCCGGCAAGGACTGGGAAGAGGCAGCTGAGCCCTGTCTCCCCTGCCCAGGGCTGCTGTGGGCATCGCCAAACCATCATTCTTCCCTCCCCTGGGGTTGTATTGGGGGGCGGGCAATGAAGAACAGATTATAAAACAAGGATTCCACTCACTCTCCCAGCTACCCACCATGACCCGGGGAGCCCGTGCCAGCTTGCCCAGGCTTATTGTGTGACCACTCCCTGGACCTCTGTTTTCTCTTTCCATTAAATGGGGCCTGTCTCTTCCTTGCCCAACAGGAACCACAGAACGAGTATGCCTGGTACAGGGCACAGCAGAGGCCTTGAATGCTGTGCACAGCTTTATTGCCGAGAAGGTCCGAGAAATCCCACAAGCGATGACCAAACCTGAGGTGGTCAACATCCTTCAACCCCAAACCACGATGAACCCCGACAGAGCCAAGCAGGTCAGCAGGGGCAGACGGGGTTTCTGTAGCGCTGGTGAGGTTCCGGAGAAGACATCACTGGATTGTTTGGGGGGTTCAATGGGATAATGTCGATAAAATGTTCATCAATCAAATACATGGTAGTGGTATCATTATTACCAGGGAGCCCGCCTAGGGACCCCAGACCTTGTGATTAAGAGAGAGTGTGAAGGTCTGGGAGGATCTGGCCCACAACCCTCTACTTATCCCTCCTTCCTGGGACTCTCCGCATCCTCTTCCCCCCGCCACCCCGTCCCATTGTCTCTCAGAGCAGCCTGCCTCCCACTTCCTGTTCTCACCGGAAGTGACCTCAGCGACGGCCCATCCGCGTCCTGAACAGCTTAGCCTCTCTTACTCCCTCCCGCCCTCAACTGCCGTTTGGGGGTAGCCACCATTTTGGAGAAACGATGTTTCGTTAGTGAGAGAGGGGGCGGGTCCCTCTCCTACACAGCCCTCTCTAGAAAAGCTGGAAGGAGGAAGGCTACGCCTCTCGGTTGCCTCAGTTACAGGGAAGCGGTGGCGGAGGGGCGTGGCAGGGAGCGGGCCAATAGCTCGCCGAGCCTCTCCGGTTGCCATGACCACGGTGGCGCGGGGCAGGTGGGCTGGCGGCTCGGCCCCTGGCCGCTGCACGGTCCCGAGGGTAGGGGCTAAGGTGGAGGGGAACGCGGGCTGGCCGCACCCTCTCCCGTTTTCTCTCCCCTGTCCCGCCCCACATTCTTGCACGCGCGAGGCAAAGGGGCAAGAAGCCCCGGGCGGGAGGACAGGCCACTTGAGAGGGTACCTTAACGTCTGCCTACAAGCAAAGACAAAAGAGAGGGTCTCGGTAAAAAGGAATCTGGAATTCTTGGGAATTCTGTTGCCCTGAGCTGGGAGAGACCACTGGCTGAGTGCCCCCAACCCCCACCCCAAGCTCGTAGGAAAGCCCTGGAAGAATGCCGCCCAGCAGATCGTCCCAAAAAGGGCTGTGGGCTTGGGGCTTGGGGCTTGGGGCGCGGCCGCTGTCCTTGGTGCTGAAGTGGCTCTGCTCCTTGCCCCTGCCAGGCCTCTCCTACCAAGCAGGCCACAGTTTACTGGGAAGCCAGGGTGTTGTCTCTTCCCTCCGCCTTGGTCACTGCCACACGGGACCCTGGGTTCATCCAGACTTTGTGCATGTTGCACGCAAAAAGGGCTCAGCACCATCCGTGCCCGAACCTCCACCCCACCCTCTAACGCCCGGGAACTCTGAGAGGGTGGAGTCAAAGGGTCATAGAACCAGGATTTTCCCGCTACCTTATTATTCCAGGGCTCCAGAGAATGAGGGAGATACTGACTGAAGGCTCACGCCCCGGAGTCAGATGTTGAGTTGAATTTTACTCTGATACGTCTTACCTGTGTGACCTTCAGCAAGGGACCTCATTTTTCCATGTCTTGTTTTCTCATCTAGAACGTGGGCTTCATTATGGTACCCACTTAAGGGTGGTAGTTGGTGTTCACTGATGTTCAAGAAGCCCTTTGCATGTATGCCTAACATATAGAAAATTCTCAAAAAACGTTAGTAGTTGTTATTATGGGGTTTTTGAGTCAGGAAACAGGTCTGTCGATTCTCTCTTTGCCTTGGACTCGCTGAGTTCCTCTGGGTCTTTCCTTCTATAAGCCTCAGTGTGGAAGCTGGGCCAAGCCTGGGATTATATATTGAAATGCCTCCAGGATTCAGAAAGGGAACATGAAGGACTGAGGACCGTGGTTTTATCATAGAAATATAATGCCACCCCTCAACAGGGGCAGCCACTGACTCAAGCACACTTGATACGTGCCCTTTGGAAATGTGGGCATAGAGCTGCCACATCTTCCA
The DNA here is from genome assembly GCA_004026765.1 of Micronycteris hirsuta. Taxonomy (NCBI): domain Eukaryota; kingdom Metazoa; phylum Chordata; class Mammalia; order Chiroptera; family Phyllostomidae; genus Micronycteris; species Micronycteris hirsuta. Next base: position 60,771 of record PVJI01006214.1, on the reverse strand, counting down.
TATTTTTAAGAGGCCAGAAATATTTGAAAACAACTGCTTTTTAAAGGTCAGCTTCAATTTTAGAACACTGTGTGGTTATGGGCCAGCTGTGGCCTGGGGCCTACCAGTTTGCCACCAGTTTTACTAGACCGATGATTCTCAACTCTGGCTGGTATCTGAGTTTATCTGGGTAGCCTACTATATATTCCCTGCTCGGAATCAGAATTTCCGGGGCTAAGGCCTGGGAATCTGAATCTGGACTCTAGCCTGGGATCAGATCCCAGCTCTAGTGTTCACTATCTGTGTGACCTTGAGTAAGTTACCGAACCCCTATAGATTTATTTCCCAGTCTATAAAAAGTGATAATAATAGTACATCCCCTGTAAAGTTGTTGCAAAGATTAAGTAAGTTACTATATGAAAGTGTAGAAAAGTGCCTGGCACATGGTAAGCACTGTTAGCAGCAGCTGCTGCTACTACTGTGGTTACTGCTATCGTTGTTATTACTATTAGTTTAAAATTTCCAGACTTGCACATCACTGGGACAGATGGTCGCTAAGGTCCTCCTCTAAGGCGCTGTGATTCCAGGATTCTAGGGCTATATTATTCTAAGATTCTACTGGTCTAACATCCCAAGACTCCACTATGGAACGGCCCCTGATCTCTCTAAGATGCTGCGGTTCTCCCCTCTGGGCCTCCCATGAAGGCAGCTTCTGTGTTCTGAGGGCTTCCCATGTGCCAGGCACTAGGCGGTCACTTCAGTCACTGAGTATTCCCCATCGCTGTGTGGAGTAGCTGTGGTGACGTTGGTGTGGGAGATGAGGGAGCTGAAGCCCAGAGAGGTAAAGCATTTGCTTTCACTATTGCTAGGTGATCAGTTTCTTGGGTGAAGAGATCTCGTGGTTCCCCCATTGCTCTGAAATGCTGTATCACATACCAAATACCTCTCTGCTCTCGGGTCTGGCTTAGTCCATTCTTTTGTTCTCTCCCATTAGCTTGTCAGACTTCTTATTTTCTGATGAGTTGTTTTGACATGACAGTTGTATTGAGATATACTTCACCTACTGTAAAGTTCACCACTGAAAGTATATGACTCAGCGGTTTTAGTGCACCCACAGAGGTGCGCACTGACCACCACTACATAACCCCAAAACATTTTCACCACCCCCCAAACAAGCCCCATACCCATTAACAGTCACTTCCCATTCTCCCGCGGCCCCCTCCCAGCCCCTTCCCGCCACTGATTATTTTGATGTCTATGGATTTGCCTATTCTGGATACTTCATGTAAATGAAGTGATATTTCTGTGGGTCTAGCTTACAAACATAATGTTTTTAAGATTCATCCAAAGTGTAACACATATCAAACCTTCATTCATTTTTATGGGCAAATTATATTTCATTATATGGATATACCGCAGTTTGTTCATTAACTGATAGAAAGCTGGGTTGTTCCTTTTTCGCTGTTATAAATAGTGCTGTTACTAACATATGTGTGGACATATGTTTTCAGTTCTCTTGGGTTCTACCTAAAGGTGAAGTTACTGGGTCACAGGATGAATCTATGTTTAACCTTTTGAAATGCTGCCAGACCGTTGTCCAAAGTGGCCGTAACCCAGATGTGAGATTTAAATCCAGGTCTGTCTATGGGTAACCATGACAACAACGTTTTTTGAGTACCTACTATGGGCTCATGTTAATTGCATGCTCACATGGCACCCTATGCTTGGCACATAGTATGTGCTCAGCAAATGTTGTTTGTTTGAATGAATGCACAGTGACACGCCCACAGAGGCCTAGGAGAAACATGACTGAGGGGAGGTAGCCAAGCGCATCCCGGCAGTGGCGGGCTCTGTGAGTCACCTGAAGGGCAGCTATACCCAGTTCTGGCTAAGTGTGGCCATGCTTGAATTCCAAGCGTGATCTCAGTTGGGCCTCACAATCATCCTTTGGAGGAGGTATGAATATCCCCATTTTACCGATGTGAAAACTGAGTCCCAAAGAGATTAAATCCCCTTGCCTAGCCTCCGTGATGGAACCAGGATTTGAACCTGAGCAGGTGTCTCCTGAGTTCAAGGTTGGTTTTTCAGGGATATGTGTACACAGACTACAGACTGATGGCCTGGCTCCTACACGGTAGTTCTTGGACCTTTTTTTAAGACGTTGTCAACATTTAAAACCTTGGATGCTTCACATATGGAAAACCAGAATGTCCTGTTAATCTAGAAAACTTAGATGGGGCTAAGTTTGATAACCCAAATGCACAGCATCCTCACACACACAGACACACCCACCACCACCACCACCAGATGACACACGCCTTGCTTCCTCCACCCAGTTTCACTCCTGCGTGGTCCTGTGGGCATGCCATCGTTCATTCTTCCATCCGTCCATCCATCCATTCATTCATCCAACCCCCTTTTGCAGAGTGTGCACCAGGCTCTCCCCTGCACACTGAGAACCCAGGAGGAAACAGTGCAGACAGAACTCTCTATCCCTGTGGGTCTTAAATTGAATTCTTTCAACAGAATATGGTCAATCTATCAGAAACAGGAAATAAGTAAATAAGTAAAATACATAGGGAGACTTGACTTGGGGCGATGAACGCACAATACAATATACAGATGATGTATTATAGAATTGTACACCTGAAATCTATATAATTTATTAACCAATGTCACCCCCAATAAATTCAACAAAAAAGAAAAACTGGTTAGATGAAAAATAAATAAATAAGTAAAATATATAAGATGTCAGAGAGTGAAAAGTGCTATGAAGAAAAATCAAACAGAGAAGAGGGAAAGGGATTATTGAAGTGTTTATTTTTTTTATTATTGTTCTATTACCATTGCCCCAATTTTACCCCAGTGTTCTCCCCTTCCCTGCCCACCCCTGGCTCCCACAGTCAATCAGGTGTTTGTATTTTCTCTCCTGATTTTTCATCTTGAAAATGTTTAAAGGACAGCCCTGACTGATGTGGCTCAGTGGATTGGGCGTCGTCCTGCAAACCAAAAGGTCTCTGGTTCGATTCCTCGTCAGGGCACATGCCTGGGATGCAGGCCAGGTCCCCCCCCGCCCCCGGTTGGGGGCATGGGAGAGGCAACAGATCAACGTTTCTCTCCCTGTATTTCTCCCTCCCTTCCCCTCTCTCTAGAAATAAATAAATAAAATCTTTTTTACAAATGTTTCAAAAACAGCACGATGAGCCCCCTATACACGGCGCTTGAAATCGCCAGTTGCTAACGTCTGTGTTATCGCTACACACACACAGAGCTTGGTTTGGTTTTTGCTTGTTTGTTACTGATCCATTTGCAAATAAGTTGTAAACCTCATGAGTCTTCACCCGTAAATACTTCAGCATATATCTCTGTCAAGAATAAGGACAGTCTCCTATAGTATTATAGTGCTATTATCATACCTACAAAAATTCATGCTAATTCCATACCATTATTTGACAAAAAGTTTATATTCTCATTGCCCCAAACTATCTTTTATAGCTATAGAGTGCATATTCTTTTTACTTCTGGGGGCCAAAACCCAGAACCAAAAGACTATGTATTTTTCTATCCAAGATTCAGTCAGTGTTCATTTATCATATTTGGTTGTTATACCCGATTAGTCTCTTTTGATCTAGAATAGCCTAGGATAGATTTCTGAAGGTAGAGGCAGCAGCATTACTGATTGGATATTGAATGAGAGAGAAAGAGAGGACGCCTAGTCTTGGGCCTGAGTAGTGGAAGGGTACATTTTCCATGTACTGAAATGAGGAAAGACATGGCAGAAACACATTTGAGGAGAAAGATGTGAAATTCCATTTTGAAGTTTACGTTTGGGGAGTCCTTTCAACATCAATCTAAAGTTGTGAGGTTAGAAACTGTGAGGTTAGCTGTTATATATGAGTCTCTTTTTTTAAGGTTTAATTTATTTATGTTTCTAGAGGGGTAGGGAAGGACAAAGACCAGGAGAGAAACAATGTGTGGTTGCCTCTCGCACGCCCCCTACTGGGGACCTGTCCTGCAACCCAGGCATGTGCCCTGACTGGGAATCGACCCTTTAATTCAGCACTCAGCCACTGAGCTACACCAGCCAGGGCTGGATATGAGTCTTGAGGTGTCTGTGCTAGGGATATAAAATAGGCAATAAACAGGTTTTGATAATTGGGTGGTCACAGAAGGCCTCTCTGAGGGGGTGCATTTGTGCAAAGACCTGAACGAAGGGAGGGGTGAGCCTCCTTTTCTGGGGAAGAGTGTTCCAGGTGAGGGCACAGCAGGTGCAAAGGCCCTGAGTCCGGACTGAGCATGGTAAGTTAGAGGACCAGCAGGGAGACTGGTGTGTCTGCACTGGAGTCAGCAAGGGGGAGGGAGCGCAGAGTGGAAGTCACATCAACAGGGATCAGAGCCTGTGGCGCACTGAGCGGTTCTCAGCCTTGTGGGACCCACTGTCTTCTCTCTTCTACAGATATTTCCCGTGCCCATGTTGCTCTCTGAAATTACATATAAAGTATGGATACGACACATAACTACATCTGTCAGATTTTTTTAAGTTTTATTCAGATATAATTCACTTACATAGAATTCACCCGTTAAAGGTGCAGTTCAGTGGTTTTATTCTGTTGAGTTGTGTGTCCCTCACCTTGGTCAATTTTAGAACATTTTATCTCCTCAAAAAGAAACCTTGATCCCCTTAGCTATCACCCCTCAGTCCCCACCCCCCAGCTCACCGCCCCCAGCCCTAAGCCACCACTAATCTCCTTTCTGTCTCTGTAGATTTGCCTGCTCTGAACATTCACAAAAGTGAAATCAGACAGTATGTGGTCTCTTGTGCCTGGTGCGTTCACACAGCATGTTTTCTAGGTGCATCCATGCCAAAGCATATATCAGGACTCCATTCGTTTAAATTGACTGCCAAGTAATGTTCTGTTCTACGGTTAAACATTTTATTTATCCCATTAGATTTTTTTCAATAAAGGAGAAATGAAAGTAAGGTGATTGGTTATAAGATCAGATGAATTTTAATATGCAGATGCTCAGCCAGGACCATAGTAGCAAAAATAAGGAAACAGTCAGCTGCGCATCCCTAACGTGGCCCGAGTGAGCCAGCGACGAACACAGGAATCCAGAGGGCGGCATTGGAAACCGAAATGACATAAGTAGCATTACTGCTGATGTCACGGTTTTCTAAAATGACAAAAGACTCTTGGTAAAACTCAGAACAAAACAAAGTACAATCTTCCCTTGATTTTCTAAGAGTTGCATTCCTGGAAATCTCAGCAGATCTTAAAACCGTGCAAAAAAAAAAATGGCACTTCCTCAAATCATGGGCTCAGCTTTATAAACTGACTTTTTACAACATGAATGTCCAGGGGGACATTCAAAAGTCACAGAGGACCTCAGACGGTTCGTTGTAAGGAACTGATTCTCACATCATGGGTGCAAACATCCTTGGCCCTGCCCACAAATGCCCATATCTGCCCCTAGTCCTTGTGACAAGTGAAGCTGTTCCCACAAATTTCCCAAATACGGCCCAGCCCAGCGTCTGGCTTGGGGGTGGAGAGCAGAGGCGGAGGTGAGAGCTTCTGGGGCCACAGTTCTGAGGGCATGTGGGCAGGATGGAGAAGAAGGAATTTACGCATAGAAATTCTCTTGGAGAGAGAAATTTCTTGGAGATGCGAAAGGAGACATTTAATGTTGAAAGGTCCCCACTGGGATTTAGATTGATTGGTTTTGCGGCTGCACCAGATGGGCTGCTTCACTACCTAGAACAGGGGCCCAGCAAGTCTAAGTGAGGTTTAGCTGTCATTCTACAGATCAGACAATGGTATTCGACTGCATTGGATTGCTTAGGCTGCCGTAACAAAGCACCACCAACCTGATGGCTTACACAACAGAAATTTACTTACAATTTGGAATCAAGGGGTTGGCAGAGCTGGCTTTTTCTGAAGAGGCCTCCTCTCCTTTGGCTCATAGGTGGCTGCCTTGGGCTGCCTTCTTCCTGCGTCTGTGTCCTAATCTCCTTTTTATAAGGAGATCGGTCCTATCGGATTGCCCTCCCCTCCCCCTTAGTCTGTCTTTCTCATTTTAGAGAGAGGAAGGGAAGGAGAAAGAGAGGGAGAGAAAGATCAATGTGTGATTGCTTCTCACGCGCCCTCTACTGGGGACCTGGCCTGCAACCCAGGCATGTGCCCTGACTGGGAATCCAACCAGCGACCCTATGATTCATAGGCTGGCTCTCAACCACTGAGCCACACCAGCCAGGGCTGACCTCACTTAGTCTTAATCACCTCTTTATAGGCTAATCTCCAAATACAGTCACCAAGGTACTGAGGGTTAGGACTTCACATATGAATGGGGGGTGTGAGGAGGACCAATTAGGCCCGTAACAACAAAGAGGTTAAGCAACGACCCTGTCATGGGGTCAGAAGTACAATGGGGAGGGAATCCATGAGGCTGGGGCACCTAGGAGCAAGTCCCTTCACCTCTTAGGTCTCAAATGGCTTATCTGTAAAGCGAGGCTAATGATGCCTTTTCTGGAACTCAGAAGACTTCACAATACAGAAGGGCATGGGCACTATGACAAGCTTGGAGCAGAGTCCTGATGGCCCCCTGCTGGGCCAGCCATTAAGGCTCTGACGTGCTGGATGGAAGGGAGGTCCCAGGTGTCCTAGGGTCATGAGCCAGGGTGGCTGAGAGGCTACTGAGAGGACTTGGTGTACTAGCCGGGTTTTTTTTTTATTTTTTATTTTTTTAACCAATAAGGATTTTATTTCTTTTTAGAGAAGAGAAGGGAGGGAGAAAGAGAGGAAGAGAAACATCAACCTGTGGTTGCCACTTGAGCGCCCCCTACTGGAGACCTGAGGGCATGTGCTCTGACTGGGAATTAAACTCTCAACCCTTTAGTTCACAGTCCAGCTCTCAATCCACTGAGGCACACCAGTCAGGGCTAAAAATTATGATTTTTTAACAACCAGTAGGACCATACTAGTCATAGCAAGGGGGCCCGATTTGGGACACTTGGCAGCAGGGGCGGGAATGACACTAAGGTCCCCGACTGCCCCCCTAACCATCCTCCCCTCGCTGCCCACGCAGGCCAAGCTGATCGTCCCCAACAGCACGGCGGGCCTGATCATCGGCAAGGGGGGCGCAACAGTGAAAGCTGTGATGGAACAGTCGGGGGCCTGGGTGCAGCTGTCCCAGAAGCCAGAGGGCATCAACCTGCAGGAACGCGTGGTGACTGTCAGCGGCGAACCCGAGCAGGTGCACAAGGCCGTGAGCGCCATCGTGCAGAAGGTACAGGAAGACCCCCAGAGCAGCAGCTGCCTCAACATCAGCTACGCCAACGTGGCTGGCCCCGTGGCCAACTCCAACCCCACCGGCTCACCATATGCCAGCCCTGCCGATGTGCTGCCTGCTGCAGCCGCTGCCTCAGCTGCTGCCGCCTCCGGCCTGCTGGGCCCTGCGGGGTTGGCGGGCGTGGGCGCCTTTCCTGCCGCGCTGCCTGCCTTCTCAGGCACCGACCTGCTGGCCATCAGCACGGCGCTTAATACGCTGGCCAGTTACGGCTACAACACCAACTCCCTTGGCCTGGGCCTCAACTCGGCCGCAGCCTCTGGGGTCCTGGCCGCCGTGGCCGCTGGTGCCAACCCTGCCGCCGCCGCCGCTGCCAACCTCCTCGCATCCTACGCGGGTGAGGCGGGGGCCGGGCCAGCCGGAGGGGCTGCCCCACCTCCACCACCGCCACCCGGAGCCTTGGGGTCCTTTGCATTGGCCGCAGCCGCCAATGGCTACCTTGGGGCCGGGGCAGGCGGTGGGGCAGGCGGAGGGGGTGGCCCGCTGGTGGCCGCTGCGGCCGCAGCTGGGGCGGCCGGTGGCTTCCTGACGGCAGAGAAGTTGGCAGCTGAGAGTGCCAAGGAGTTGGTGGAGATTGCCGTGCCTGAGAACCTGGTGGGAGCCATCCTGGGCAAGGGGGGCAAGACGTTGGTGGAGTACCAGGAGCTGACGGGCGCCCGAATCCAGATCTCCAAGAAGGGCGAGTTCCTGCCAGGCACGCGGAACCGGCGGGTCACCATCACAGGCAGCCCCGCGGCCACGCAAGCCGCTCAATACCTCATCAGTCAGCGGGTCACCTATGAGCAGGGAGTGAGGGCCTCAAACCCCCAGAAAGTGGGATGAGGCCTGTGGTGTGTGTTCCCACCCTTCTCCCTGTTCCTCCTCTTCCTCCTCCTCTTCCTCCTCTTCCCCCCCAACTCTTGACCTCAGCTCGGTGTGGTCCTGCTCTTCCTGGGATTGGGGCTGGGGTAGGTCTGACGCACCCCCCCTCTCTCTGATAGTCATAGGCAGGATTGAGAGACGGCTGGGGACGGAGCCCAGAAGCTCCCTCCCTGGCCCTGAACTGACCCCTCCTTCCTCCCTCCCTATGCTTGGCTGGGCCTGACTCTCCTCTCCCAGGGCCCAGGTCTGTGTGATATCTGTATATATTGCATTTTGTTGATTTTAATAGAAAACAAAGCGTTATTTTCTCTTTCTTTCCCTCCTTTTTTTTTTCCCAGTAAGGACTTCCCCCCCCTTTATAAGTTTTTGTTTCCATATGGGAGGAGGGGAGGGAGCCTCTGGGTCACCTAGAATGAGGGGCCTCCCCAAAATAACACCCCACCTCTCTTGCTTGCAGTTCCAGATCGAGGGGTGTAGTGGGAGGAGAGGTAGCAGGAGCCTGAGCTGACATGGGGCGCTGGGAGCAGGGACCCCAGCGACCCCAGATCGTCTCAGCTACTCTCCCCCCACTACAGTCGCTCCCTCCTAGGTGGGACTTTTAACTCTTTTGTTGTCAGGTTGTGTGGGGAGGGGCGGGGGGTGCTCTGCTGCTGGGAATGAGGCCGGCTCTCGGACTGGGCCAATCCAGTGGGCAAGACCCTTGGGAAAGGCTGGAGCAACCGCCTGTGGCCTCTCCTGTGGCTTTTCCTGAAGGAATGGGAATGACGTGATGTAACGTTGTGATGTCACTGAATCAAGTACTTTCTGGGGCGCTTCTGGCGTTCCTTATGATGTCACAGGAAGCAGTTCCCCAGAGGTCACTTCCTGTGATGAGAGGAGAGACAGGTACTTCCTCTGATGTCTCAGTGAGCCTTCCTGGAAGGTTGCTTTTAATGATACCACGGGGGCGTGCCCTTCTTGTGGTGTTTCCAGGGTACTTCCCGTGATGTCATTGGGATGAAGCATGCACTTCCTGTGTTGGGCCATGGCCGGTTGCCGACCCTTTTTCTCCACCCTCCACCCCTCTTTGGTGGGTCTTGGCCTGGGGGTCTTCCTAGGAGGAGAACGAGAGGCGGGGCTTGGATCTAATCTGAAGGACTCTAAAGGAAAAAGACCCGACATTGTGGGGGCCACCTCCATCCGAACACACCAAGGCTGTGAACTCCCCCGGCAGGGAGGGGTGGGAGATGGAGCTGGTGGAAACCGTAAAAGACCCCCATTCCCACCCGCCTCTTGTGTGCATGCTTGTGTCTGCGTGGCTTTGTTTCATTGAGTCTGGTGAGCCCCGCGTGTGGCGGCTGTCAGGCCCGCGTGGCCCCTTGTGGAGCTCGGTGAGCCACAGCAGGACCCCTCGGCCAGAGCGCTGTGCGTGGTCTGATGGACTAGATTGGCTTGTGGTTTCCAGCGAGCTGAAGCACTTTGGTGGTGTCTGACGAATCAGAATGTTTTGGTGCTCTCACCATGGGCCCTGAGGAGCTAGAATGTTCTGATGGAATCTGCCAAGCCAGGCAGCCTCTGAGTTGGTTTGGGAGTGGCTCCTGAGTGCCGCGGCTGTGGTCAGCTCGCTGGCCTGGTCCGCAGGCTGAAATCTAGGGCCTGACCAACCGCTATGGACTTAGGATAGCTGAGACCCGCCTCCGCTCCCATCCCCCTTCCCCCCTCCAGGGACCACCTCCATTTCCTCCAACCCAAAGCAGAGCCCCAGGTGCCCTGGTTCCATCATCAGCATCTCTGGGGGAGGGGCACCCCATGCCCACCCTCTCCCCCATTGGCCCCCTCCTAGGTCTTCCAGACCCTTCTCCATGGCTTTCGGGGAATCCGGCCTCCTCAACTCTCTCCCAGAAAGGAGGGAAGAAAAGCCAGAGACAATTCCCACCTCTAAAGCCTGGGAGGCCCCTGCCCTTTCTAGAGAGCCACCCCCAAATCAAAATGTGAAAATCCCTGGAAAGCAATAGCCTTCAAGGTACCTTGCACTGAATTTCCCGCCCCTGCCCTTCCACCTGACGGGAGGCTATCGCTTGGGCACTAGGGTGACTTTTTCCACACCCTCTCCACCTCCAGGGTGGGGGGCAGGCCCCACTTCCCCACCCTCTCCCTCCCATCGCTGCTGCCTCCGACCGCCCCTAATCTCCAGACTGAACCCAGATGGAGATCTGAGTGCCAAAACAATTCTTGATGTAATTTTGTACATTATCTTCTGCAGTTGGGGGCTCCTGAGATTGGAGGTGGAGGCTGCCCTGTGGGCCTTTGCTCCTTCCTGCCTGTCAAAAAGACCTTACAGTATTTCACAGTATCTTCACCCACGTGTGGGTGTGGCAGTATCTAGCTGGAGTATCCCCCCTACTACGCCCACCCCCAGGCCCTCAAGAGGAGGGGAAGGAGCCAGGGAGAGGTAAAGTAAGGTCTGGGAGTGGGGAGGTGGGATTTGAAAGTGCTCATTTGCATATCATTTGCATTCTCAGCTACCCTCTGCTTGTCAGATGCTTTCTGTACTCATTCATCCAGTAATCGTCTCACACAGACACATCTCTGGAGGCTGGGCCTCCTGAAAAGTGTTCCCTTGGGGTATCTGTGTGACAGTCCCCTCCCTGTTCACATTTCTTGGGGACCCCTACCCCACCAGCCAGACTTATCTGAAAGGTAGCTTGCTAGCTCAGTGAGCTAGTTCTCGCCATGCTGGGGAGTACCTACCTGGCCCCATTTCACCCTGGGAAAATTAGCATCTTCCCTATCTCTTGAAAGTCCCTTCTGCAATCTGACCTCAATCTTTTGTGCTGCAGTTTGTCCAGAGGGGACACAGATGTGGGGTCAGAGATAGGGATCATTGAAAAACCCAGCGCCTCTTCCCCCCCACCCCCGAAGCCAATCAGATCTCAGAGACTCTGAGTGGCCTCCTTGCACCCTGCTCTTGGGCACCCATTAGGTGCTTAATAAGTGTTTGCTGCATTGAATCGTTGTCTCCCTGTTCCTTTCCATTTGCCCTCCAGCCCCCAACTCTTCCCCTCAGCGTTTCCCTCCCTTTCTCTGGCCCCCTCTGGCATTCTGCTTCCTCTCTCTGCGGCTCCCAGTGTCACCTGTCCTGTCTCTATCTTTGTCTACGTTGGTCTTCCCCCTCTTCTCTCAACTCCACCCCCCCCCCATTTACCCATTGATTAAAAAAAAAGTGCCAAACTTCCTTGGAACTGAGCCGCTCTGGGGGAAGGGAACCTCAGATAGGAGGTAGGACACGGGACCATTTCTCTTTGAGGAGGCCCCTCAGGCGCTGACAAAGCCTGTGAATACTAGCTCAATTGGGTCCCCTTCCTCACCCCTCCCACCCTGAGTTTTTCTTAGAATCTTTGTAAGAAAAAAAAAAAGCCACAGAAAAAAAACTCCCCTTCTGCTAACCCCTAACCCTTTGGATCCCCCAAGTTCCACCAGCCGGGGAGAACCCCACCTGCCTCCTTGGGGCAAATCTGTAGAAATTGCGGTGGAGGAGGAGAGACAAGCTCAGCCTCTCCTCTGCTGACCCAAGGGGTGGTGCCAGCTGGATTTCCGAGAAGGACCTCAAAGCACTTAGGAGAAGAAGGGGTTCGATGTGCCAAATTCACCTCCTTCATCCCCCATCTGGGGGTGGGGGGGGTCTCTGAGCCAACATGCCCCAGCCACCTTCTGTCCCAGCCACCCCTCCATAGGCGAAGGGGCTTCACTGCAATAATTATTGGGGATGAGAAGGCGAAGCTCTGCCATCCGTATCCGCCCTAACACCTGCCCTAGGCTTGTAGGCTTGTGGGAATTACAAGTATCACAGTTGGAATTTAAAGAGTCGATTTCTGGACGGTTGGGAATGTATACTTGGAACAATACGGTACCGCTCTCCTCTGAGTGGTCTTTTTTTTCCCTCCCCTTCTTAACTCCCAAACTCCTCGATATCCCCGCGCTGTGTTTCTCCTGCCTAGCCCTCCGCGCCGCACCCCCGCCCTCCTTACTTTGTTCCCCGTGGCGGCCTGCTGTTTGGGAAGGGAGAGGGTCCCCTGCCTTGCTGTGTTGCTCTTTCAAGACCAGGATTGGAGGTTGTGAGAGACGGAGCGGTGCAAAAAGCATTCGCCGAGAGTGGTGATGAGGTTGGCGGTTTCGGCGTCCAGGCTGCTGATGGGGTGCACCCCGATCGCGACCGCCAGGCAGGCCTTCGCCGTCCGCCACGCGTCTGCCCCGCCGTCTGGAACCCCGCTCGGCTGTCGCGAAAGCCTGGACTGGATGTCACGATGGGGAGAACGGGATCGCGATGCCCGTGTTAGGGCACTGCGGGCTAGGGACACAGGCCTACGGCTCTCGTGGGGTCGCGACAGCCTGCTCTGCTCTGGCGATCCGTCTCCACCTCCATCAGCCGTCTGGACGCCACGGCGGAGGGGACTTCTCTCCCGTGGTGCGCTGCTGGTGCGTGTAAGGTCGGTCTCTGCGCTGGGTGGCAGGGAGGAAGCTGGGGAAGTCTCTGTGGCGGTCGGGGCGGTGAAGGCTGCTGGTTTTTAACCCCTTCTCAGCCAGTCCAGGACATTCTTGTCTCCCAGAGATAATTGGGGGGACCGCCTAATCCCCCTCCCCTACCTTCTCTTCCCCCCTCCCCACCCCCAAAACCACCAACCTCTCATTTTCTAAGTGACTCCATCACCACCGGCCACCGGGACCTGCGGCCTCATTGCTCCAGCCCGCCCCACTCGACAGTCAGACTCGCTCATCGAACTTTTTGATTAACCCTTTCTGTGTTCATCCCACGGAAAACTGTGTGTCCGGCGGGGGGGAGGGGGAAGGCGAGGGGCACTAGCTACCTTTCCTCCATCTCCCCCCACCGCCCATGCCTCCCCACCCGCACCCCATCCCATGCCCCACCCCACCCCTCAACCCTAGGGTCCTCCCCACCCTGGGGATAGAGACCCTGTATAAATATCTGTCTGGCTGTGTTCCTTTCAAAGTCTCGGCCAGGGGCGTGGCCTCCCCCAAAGCGGAGAGCTCTCTCTGGCCCCACTTCTTTCTGTGCCCCACCCCCACTCCCCACCCCTTCATTGTAAATAGTCACTTTTGTACTGGGTTTGAGCCAGGGGACGTGGGGAGTCATTTTTTTTTTTCTTTGTGTTGGCATCTCAGGCCACTGGAGGCATGGCCCACATCTCAGTGTGACTTGGGAAAACCCCAAGGTGTGTCCCCTCACCTGCCCCACAATGCTAAGGATGTCGGGATGATCAGTATTAGCCCTAGAGGGATGGGATGCGCGGATCCCCTGGCGGGGAGCGGGGAGCGGTGTGGAAAGGTGTAATGTGACTTGGCGATCCCATTTTCCCCATCTATGAAATGGGTTCGTCCTCCCGGTTCCCTGAGGAGCCTCAGTGAGATGATGTGGGGTCAGAGGAGTTGGGATCTCTCTTTTCCCTTGCTCTGTTGGGACAGACAGGGTAGAAGGATGGGGGAAGCAGATTGCTAAATCCTTATTAGGATCTTATGCTAGCCTATCCCAGCCTTGTTCTCTCTCTTGGAAAAATGAGGGGACTGGAGGACTTTGAAGGTCCCTTAGGTATCCCCAATCCTTAGATTAAAGGCCCAAACCCAGGGCTGGCCCCCTGCCTGCTACCCTGTTCCCAGATTCCGTTTCTTGGGCCCAGACCGTCCACCATGTGGCCATGCCTCCAGTGTCTCCATTCAACCCCCCTCTAACTGATTCCTTCCATCCTCTGCAACCAGAGACGCCGCCCGCCTCCTCCCCACCACCTGCAGAAGCTCCTGGCTGGGGCCCGCTGCCCTCTCCTCTCCCCCTCCCCCCATTGCCATGCCTGGGCCACGCCCACCGCACCCACCCACCCCCAGTGTCCGTCGTGTGACCCTAGTGCACCATGTATTAGCTTCCATGGCCCCCACCTGGCCCCCACCACACCCCCTTCCCCCACCCCCTCCCTCGGCGACTTCACCTTTTTTTGCCGCGATAAACGCCATCTCAGCATCTGTGTCTAATGTTGTCTTTTTTGCTTGACATCACACACTCCTTAACCCATCCCCTTCCCTCTCCCTCCTCCCGCACCTCCACCCTCATCCTAAAGTCTTTCCCCCTTTTCCCCAGGGCTCTGGGCATCTAGGGGAGGAGGGTGGGGGGGCCTCTGATGGTGGGCCAAGGAGGGGAGGGGCGGACTGTTCTCCCCCCGGACTGCACCCAGAGCGAGTGTGTCTGAGGGCAGCAGGTGCTCCCGGCTTAGTTTCCAGGCCCCAACGCCCCATCAGGAGGATAGACACCACCGCCTCCATGCCCACGGCACATCCTCCGCACCACAGTCCCGCAAACACGCTCCCACACGCACATCCCCCCACACACACAGCATTGCAAATGCACAACCCCAAGCAGCGTCTGGACAGCCTAGGGTTAAGGTTTGGGAGTCTGTTGAGATCCAGGTTCAAATCCCAGCACTACTTTGTAACCTTGGGACTTTGCCCCTTTGGGCCTCCATCTCCCTATCTGCGAAGTGGAGATTTTTAAACTGTTATTTCTATGGCTCATGCTAGGATTTAATACACCATTTACTTTTTAAAAAGAAAATTACTGAGCACCTGTTGTGGGCAAGGCACTGTTCTAGGTGCTGGGGATAAAGGAATTAACAGGACAGACCCAAATGTCTCTGCTTATTCTACTGGAATCTGGAAATGCTTCCTTGGCACGGAACATGGCACATGGAACTAAAAGCATCTCAGAGGTTGCAAACCTTCAGCCAGCGGGCATGGGAAACATATAATGTTGTTTGGCCTGAATAGCATTTGTGTGAATTTGATGCCAGCATTTAAACGTGGGGAGACTTCCAGAAATTTGGCTTTCGAGCCCCTCCTGAGAAATCAGACGTGGCGTCTCTGGGTGGGGAGAGCCACCTGGCCGTAGCTGGGCAGCATCCAGGGCAGGAGGGTTGTGTTACATGCCTGGCCCCTGGATGAACTTGAATTTGCAACCCCTGTGGTCAGTGTTGAATACTAATCTCCTTACGTGTTTGGAGGTGTCCGAGATGGGGCTGGGCAGGTGGCGATGTGGCCAGCGGGAGAAAGGACAGAGTTGGGGGTGGACGGACGAGAGAGACATGTTCAGGGGGAGGCCAGATGCGCTGGTTCTGAGGTGACCAGGACACCTCGCTGCTCCTTTCTGGATCTCAGTCTCCACCTTTGGAAAACACGCATGAAAGCTGTACTTACCTTCTGGAATATTCCAGAAGGATGCCATGAGCGCATCACCCCCTCAGTACCTGACACAGAGGAGATGCTCAGCAGATAGTGGTCACTGGAGAGAACCTCCCAGCTCAAATATGAACAATAACATGATTCGAGAGAATGACAAACCAAAGCGGGGGAGGAAAAGGGAGACAGGCTAGGATGACGTAAGAGACAGTGATGGGGAAAAAGACAAGGAGGGAAGACATGGATAGGAGTCCTCACCTGCTTGGGGTGTGTTTTTTCATCTGTTCACTCATTCATTCGTTTGTTCAATGGGCGTTTATCGAGCACCCACTATGTTCTCAGGGCCAGGGACATGGCAACAACCATGATGAGTCACCAATCTCGTGTTACAGCCCGTGCGCCATATCCCCAACTCTTAGCACATAGTAGATGCTCCAAAATCTGCCGTAACTTGCTCCACAGGCACCTCTGGTCCTGGCCACAGGACTTCCAAGTATTGCCTGGTATTCAGAAATATCACCAGGTCAGGCCGTACCCAGGAAAAGCAGGAGACTTCTACCAGGAAGCTGAGAACTTCGAAGGGATTTGGGGGAGTGGGTGGCATCTAGTCTCTGTTCTGCTGTGTGACTTTGGAAAACTCTCAACACCAACCTCTCTGGCCCAGGAGAAGCAAAGGAAAGGACGTGAGGTCAGGTGAGTACCGGGGGATACCTAACTCAGAGCCTCCAAAGCTGCTCTGGTGCCGGGGGTGTGGGCAGGGGCGGAGAATTGCAGAGGTGCCGGGCTTCGATGCGAAGAGAGGTGAAGAAAGAAGACAGAAGAAGTTCCTGGTGGAGAAAGATGTCCTAGAGACAGGGCTGGGCTGGGAAGGTGGAGGAAGGAGGGGGGCGAGTTGGGGCTGTGGGGGACTCAGGGATGGTTCTGAGAAGCCTTTGCACCTTGGAGTGAGGTCATTAAGAGAACAGAAAAGGCAGAGGTGGCCTGGCAGAGCAAAAGACAGATAAGCACAAACAAACAAACAAACAAACAAAAACCAGAAAAGGCCAGAAGAGAACAGAGATGGAGAGAGGGTTTGCTAGATTTAGCAAATAAAAATACAGCATGTCCGGTGAGATTTGAATTTCAGATTTTTAAAAGTGAGTCTCATTTTCTTATTTTTTAAAGGACTTTATTTATTTATTTTTAGAGCAAGGGGAAGGGAGGGGGAAGAGAGGGAGAGACACATCGATGTGAGAGACATCCATCAGTTGCCTCCTGAACTTGAACTCGCTCCTACAGCCCGACCAGGACCGAACTTGCAACCCAGGCATGTGCCCTGCCGGAAAGGAATTGAACCGGCGACCTTTCTCTTCACAGGACGATGCCCAACCAACTGAGACACACCGGTCATGGCGGCCTGAGTATAATTATCCCAGGTCGAAGTATGTTCCATGAAATACTGGGGCCATACGTAAACTAAACTGCCTGAAACTCAGATGGACCCAGTTGTCCTGCACTCTGTCGGGCAGCCCGTAGATGAAGAACAAAGATCTGAGGGGCGGCAATAAAGCCAGGAGAGGAGCCAGGTCTCCCCAGTCCACCGTCTGGAACCCGGACTCAGGCACGCCTTGCTCACTGCCCCTCTCTCCCTGCCACTGGGTCCCCTCCCTCTGCCCTCCCTCCCTTTCCCCTCTCTCTGCCTTCCTCTCCCAAGCTCTCTGTCCCTAAGACCCCTCTCTTGGTCACTCAGCCTCCCTCTCTTAGACACCTTGTCTCTGTTCCCTCCCCTCCTTTGCCCCTCAGTCTTCCGGAGGAATCTGCCTCAGACATCAAAAGTGGTGGGGTCACCCTTCTCACCCCTTCCCAAGTCATCAAGTGGAGTCTGGGACTTCAGAGACGGGGCCTGTGAGGCGAATGACGGAGAGGTTGGGGAGTGCTTTCAGGGACACCGCACCCCTCCTGAGTCAGGCTGCTGAAGCTTGGGGCTGGGGAAAGAGGCACCGCGCCAGAATACTCCACCAGCGCGGCGCCTCGGTGATTCCAACACGCCAGGGGCCTCTCCAACGTCCCGTCCCTCCTCCTGCCTCCACCTGCTATGCCTGCTGGAGTCTCGTCCCTAAAGGGTCTCCTTCCAGCACCGCCACTCCAGCCATCTGGGGAGGTCTCGTCACTGTTCCTGGCCCTCTGCCCTTGCCTCTGCCAGCGCTCCTCGCTGCCTCAGTTTACCTTCAGTATTTCTCTGGGTTTCTGTCTCACATCTTTCTTCCATCGCTTTTTTCGTTTTTCCAGTTTCATCCCACTGTGTGTCTCAGTTGGTTCTGTCCCTCTTCGGGGTGGGGTATCCGTGTGCCTCTCCCAAGAGTTTTCCTTGTTGCTGCCCGAGTCTGCATCTCTTTCTCCCTGTCTGTGTACTCACTATTGCTCAGTGGCAACCAACAGAATCCACTCGGGCCAGTGAAAGGAGAAAGGGACTTACTGAGGGGCACAGAGCCCGCCGGAAGACACAGGCTCTAGGCTCAGCCTCCAGGGCACTCCCAAATCCACCGCCCGGAAAACGCCACGCAGGCCCTGCTGCTCCCCTGCGTGACCAGCAGGCCGGTCGCAGGTCCCGTAACCACCCTGGCTCGCTGGGATCCGCGATGGCAGACAGGGAGGCAGCCTAGAGGCTGCATCTCTCCCCACTGAATTAGAAATTCAAGCTTCCCGCGGAGGCATCTGATTGGTGGAACCTAACTCTCCACAAGGCATTCTGGGAATTGTAGTTTTAGCTAGCCGACCCCGGCAGTTAGCGCGCTAGGAGAGCGAAATAGATGCAAGTGGAATAAATGTTGCGGGGCCCCATTTTCTCCCCATGATTTCACGCACTCTCTCACTGCCCATTTCTTTCTTTTTAAAAAATTTTTATTACAGTCGACATTCAACTTTACATATACAGTTTCAATTACAGTGGATATTCAATATTATGTTAGTTTCAGCTGTATGAACAGTATAGTGGTTACACATTTATTTAGGTGATCTCCCGCTAAGTCTCGTACCCTCCTGGCACCATACATAGTTATTACGATATTACCGACTAGATTCTCTGTGCGATACGTCCAACTCCCTACGTTCATGTATTCTCGCCTTCATTCCTCTTTGTCTCTGCCTCTTTTTTTGCCCCTTTTTCACTGTCCACTTTTATTTCAGTCCTTCATCTCTATGGCCATCTCCGGTCTTCCTTCATTGCTGGCCGCTCAGCGCCGAGTCCCATAGTCTCCCTGCCTCACCCTCATCCCTACCCCCAGGTCCAGCTCCAACATGGAGGGGGGTCTCCCTCTCGGCCTTCACCCCATTGTCAGCTGAACCGGAGGCTCGGAGCTGTAAGGGAAGGGAAGGTACGGGAGCCCCTGATTCCCTGGACAAGGCAGGAAGAGGACCCAGATTTTGGCGTTTCTCAGCTGCTCTCCCTGCAGGTGGGAAAAGCCCGCCCCTCCAGGTAGGCAAGGTGAACCGCAAGAGTTTGGGGAGTTCCTGGACAGAGCTGGCGTGGCCACAGGGGTTTGGGGACCGAGCCAGGCCCTCTGTCAGCCAAATGTAACTGACAACCGGCTCTCCTAGAAGCTGTGGCTACCTCCACGCCCTCCCTCTTCACTGCTCTCCCCTTACCTAGTGATCTTAGAACTGCAGGGAAATAAATGGAGCTCTATCCTCAGGAAGCACGTGGTCATTCCAAAAATATTTACTATGTGTCCCCTGATTCATTGCCGGGCACTGTTCTAGACACTAGGGAACAAAAGAGATGACAAATTTCCTTATCCTTAAGAACTTACACTCTACTGAGGGAAACAGACAATAAACAAGATAAATGGGTAAATTATACAGTACACCAGATGCATGTCATGAAGAAAAATGAGACAGAGAAAGGAAATAGTGCTGGAAGAGAGAAACATCGTAATTTTCAATACGATGAACGGAAAGGCTGAAAATGTGGCATGTCAGTAAAGACCTGCAGGAGAGATGGGAGTGAGAATGGAGATATCTGGGGAAGGAGCATTTCAGGCAGAGAAAACAGCAAGTTTAAAGGCCCTGGGGGAGAATGTGCCTAGAATTTATGTGGAGGAGCAAGAAAGCAAGGGCAGCTGGAGCAGAGTGAGCAAGGAGAGGGTACAAGGAAATTGGGTTAGAGAGGAGACAAAGTGGGCCCTTTAATTTGGGGTCTTGGGGGCCACCGGGCTTTGACTTTTACACCTAGTGAGATGGAAGCCACGGGAGGCTTCTGAGCAGAGGGATGTGCGCTGACTCAGATTCTAACAGGCCCACTCTGGTGGCTGTGTGGGGTGCTCAGTCTGCAGGGGACGGGGGCCAGGAGCGTGGAGTAGAGCAGGGACCCCAGTGAGAGGATGGCTGCAGAGGTCCAGGAAGAAGGTGGTGGCAGCTGTGGAGACGGATGGAATTTGAAGGCAGCATTGACGTGGGAGACTGGATGTGGGGAGTGAAAGATGAAGAAGAATTAAGCATGACTTCTAGTCTCTTAGGACTGGAGTTTGGTTCCAGTTAGGATTAGAAATTAATCAGGCTAAGGCTAAGATTCAGGATCGGTAGCAATCACTATCACCAGAGTTTGGCTTGGGGTTGAAGAAAGGGGTAGGATTCGGGTAAAGGTGACATGTAGTGTTGGTGTTTGGGTTATGATCACGGTTAAGGTTGGATTATATAGGATAAAGGTGAAAATTAGGCATTGAGTTAAGACCCTGGTGATAGCTAGAATCACAGTCAAGGCTAGGATTATGGCTAAAATTGGGGCTGTGTTTGGATCTAGGAGTGGATTGGGATTTTCTCTGGGATCAAGGTCGAGATGAATCAATCTCTGGTCAGGACCAGGGTTAAGGTTTCAGATTGGAGTATACCATGATCATCGGATTTACAGTTAAGGACGAGGGTCGTTAGAGATAGAATTAGGCCAATATTAGAATGATAGCTAAGCCCTGGATGGTGTGGCTCAGTGGACTGAGTGCTGGCCTGTGACCCAAAGGGTTGCTGGTCGATTCCCAGTCAGGGCACATGCCTGGGTTGCAGGCCAGGTGCCCAGTGAGGGGCGCTCAACAGGCCACCACACATTGATGTCTCTCTCCCTCTCTTTCTAAAAATAAGTAAAATCTTTTTTTTTTAAAAAAGAATCATAGCTAAGAACAGGCCATAGGTTTAGGGTTAAGGACAGTGTTGGGTTCAGGGCAAAATCAGAGTCAGGTTCGTAATAGAGATAGGGCTAGGGTCATAGCTGAGGTCAGAGTTGGGCTAGGCCAAAGGCAGAGTTAAGATGAGGACAGGGGTAGGATCATCTTTAAGCATTGACCCAGCTTTTGTCAGAATGTGAGTTGGGGTCTGTAGGGAGCACAGTGGGAGCCCGTGTGGCCTCTTGGCCTCCTTGCACCTTCCTGACACTGCAGGTGTCACCACAAAGATCCAGACTTCGGAGCACATCTTTTATTTTTTTTTAATTTTTTTTAAAGATTTTATTTATTTATTTTCAGAGAGAGGAGAAGGGAGGGAGAAAGAGCAATGTATGGTTGCCTCTCACACGGCCCTCATTGGGGACCTGGCCCGCAACCCAGGCATGTGCCCCAACTGGGAATCAAACCGGGACCCTCTGGTTCCCAGCCTGTGCTCAAGCCATTGAGGTACACCAGCCGGGCTCAGAGCACATCTTTGACCACCCATGGGAAACTGTTACAACGGCTGCAATGAAGAAATACACAAACCCTATGACCCCAAGCGTGGTTGGAGGTGGTGTATCGGACAGACATACAAACCCTTCTGAAAATGTACACAGCCACAGACTTCTTAGCACAGAGTAGGGACTGCCTTCCATTATGAAATCTCATCGGTGCAAAGGAGTTAGTCTCAGAAGTTATATCCAGCCCTGGCTGGTGTGGCTCAGTGGATTGAGTGCCAGCCTGTGAACCAAAAGCTCGCTGGTTCGATTCCCAGTCGGGGCACATGCCTGGGTTGCAGGCCAGGTCCATAGTTGGGAGCATGCGAGAGGCAACCACTTTCTCTCCCTCTCTCCCTCCCTTCCCCTCGGTCTAAAAAATACATAAATAATATCTTTTAAAAAAATAAAGCTTCAAAAAAACTTTGTGAAATTTAAAAAAATAGTAATAAATTAAAAAGAAGTTATCTCCAAGGGCTGATGGCAAGCACAGTATCTTCAAATGCTAATAAAGGCTGGAAGTAATGGGATGGTAAGTGCATACATTAATTGCTGAGATTGAAGAACTGACAGCTTTGGCAAGAGGGAACCTAAGAACACTGATGGCGGCAGCAATATTTGTAGAGAAAAGATGAAAGTTTCTAGACGACACCCAGTCTCCCAGATCTCTACCAGCTCGCATTATATGTATTTGTTATTTAAAAAATACAAGTATATGTGTTTGCTTCGGCAGCACGTGTACTAAAATTGGAACAATACTGAGAAGATTAGCATCGCCCCTGCACAAGGATGACACGCAAATTTGTGAAGCGTTCCATTTTAAAAAAAAACAACCTATATTTTAGGACTCTTTTTAGTAAGCTGAAGAAAGACTATGTGACTTGATCAAAACAAAGAGGTACAGGATTCCTAAATAAAAGGGAACGTCTGAAATTAAAAAGAAAAGAATGTGGGTTGGGTTAAGGTCCCGACGGAGTTAGGGTTAAAGCAGGTTCGAGATGAATGTGAGCTGAAGGTCTGGGAACTTTAGCGTTGGCGTCTTGTCAGCTTCCTGTAGGAGAATGTGCACCGAGGGCGCTGTCAGGTAAGGTGACGTTAGCTGCCGTAACAAATAAACCCCGACACCTCAGTGGCTTAAGACAACTGCGCGATGTGGGTCTGAAGCATATTTAGCCCGACATATGTTGGCTCTGCCATCATCAACACAGGAAGGGAAAGGAGGAGAAGCCTCTGTAACTTCTGCGGGCCCAGAAGTGACACAGGTCACCTCTGTCAATCTTCCTTTCACAAACACGAATCACATGGCCCTTCCCAGTGATGCAGAATGGGGCTGCGGGTTGAAAAGAGTGGGAATTGGTGAGCCATAAATTGATGAGAAAGATGGATTAACAGATTTTAGCCCTGGGGTTGGAGGGCTAAGAAGGGGGCATGGCCACAAGTCCAAAGAGATGACAGAGAGAGACTGAGAAAGAGACTCGCAGAGACAGAAATGGACAGAGACCAGAGAGAATGAGGGGAGAACTCAGAGACTAAGGGACAGAAACCTAGAGAGAGAAAGGGACAAAGGTCCAGAGAGAGGGAGGGCAGAGAGCCAGAGAGAGGGACACGGGGTGCGGGGGGGCGGTGGACAGAGACCCAGAGAGAGAAAGAGAACAGAAAAGAAGGAAGGAAGGAAGGGAGGAAGGAAGGAAGGGGGAAGGGGAGGGAAGGGGAAGGGAGGGGAGGAGAATAAAGACATCCAGGGAGGGGCTGGAGGTGGGGCCCAGAAGCCACCTCCTCACTCTCACCTGAGCCTCCCTTCCCCTCTCTCTTTACTTAGTCAGGACTCACCTGTACTCTGGGTCCTTCTGAGTGATATTTATATGTAGTCCATTTGTTGCTTTTAGTAGATGAAGTGTCATTTTCTCTTCCTTTTCCTTCTTTTGTTTTTTTCTTTTTTAATGTTTGTATCTTAGAGGAAATAGAGGGAGCCTGCAATTTTGACCATTCCGCTTAAAAAAAAAAAAAAAAAGCAGCCGTAACTCTTTCCATTCTTGCTACAAAGGCCTGAATTGGGCAGAATTTGAGGATGAAGGTAGCAGAGAAGTGGCCTTTGCTGAGGGGTATCCTAACATCACCAGGTTCCTGCGGTTCTTTCCTCCCCAGAAGAGAGTTTTGTTTTCCCTCCGGAGATGTTTTTGAAAGACAGACACTTAAAGACAAAGGGCGTGGGCCCATGACCTTTACAGCCTCTGCCTAACTCCCTCCCGGGGCCCAGAGATGCAAGTTGCCCCAGAGCAGGCCGTACCTCGCCAACTTCCCTTGGCAAGACCTTTCTTTCCAATGGCAAATCCCTCCCCGCGATAGTGACTACTCCAAGTTTAGGGCTTTGACGCGGCGGGGTGGGGTACTAGACTTGCAAGGGCAGGGGGCGGAGCGAAACCGGGGGGAGAAGGCGTGGCTAGAGTGGAAGGGGCAGGAGGCGTGGCGTTCTCTGCACGGATCCCGACCCGAAACTGACGGAGGCGTGGCTTTATGGCTGTGATTGGAGAACTGAGGCGGGGCGTGGTTGTAGTGCTGTGGGCGTGGCTCAAGAACGCAGCCATCAGGTCCTGAAGGAGGGTAGCTGACGCTCTTTAGCCTTGAGATTGGAGGGTTGGGGTGCGGGCCTGGTTTCGCGCCAGGCCGGGTTCGCACGGGGTTGGGAGAGAGGATGCCCAGGGGTAATCTTGTAACTAGTCTTGGAAGCGGAAGATCCGGAAAGTATCGAGGTGGCTCCTACAACTGCTCTCAGGGAAAAATGAATGGCAAACATAGTAACCCACAGTGAAGCTGAGGTAGTGTCAGCCAGCACACACTGTGGAATGACACACCTAATCGAATAGACCGATCGCGATGAGCCCCCCCACCAGAGGCTGAGCTCTAAGCCTGGCACTTGGCATGCACCATCTCTTTGAATCCTCAAAAGGCCCTGCGAGGTAGAAACTGATTATCTCAATTACACAGAGAAGGGAAAGGAGGCACAGAGACGCTAAGTAACTTGCCCAAATTCACTCGCAGCTGGTGAGATGTAAGCTGGTAGGTAGTCATGCGCCCTCCTCCCCCAGCTCATGTGCTGATTGACTGAACCTCAAATACTCCCAGGAACCCCAGGAGCAGACACGGGGTGACAGGCAACAAATACACAGATGCATTCGCTGACTGAATGACCATCTCCCCACGCCCACTTTGCCAGCTGTGGAACCCCCAAGACTGGGGTCCTCACCTGAACCAACAGTGACAGCCTCTGCTTTGTTCAACCAGCCTCTGGGCCTGAGACCCCTGGGAAGACCTAGGATGACCTGTAGGGGGTCATCGCCCCCTGAGATCAAGATTAACTTGAAGGGGGTCTGGCCTAAGGGTTAAGAGCAGGGACTCCGGGGTACTACCCTTCCTTTGTCACTGGCCACCTGTGTGGTCGTGAAAAAGGCAGTTATCCTCTCCGAATCTCATTTCCCATCTGCATAATGGGGGTCATCACGTTCCTTCCTCTTCGGGGCGCTGTGAGGACTGAGTTACCTGATTATAAAGCGCTCAGAATAGCCCTGACTGGTGTGGCTCAGGGGGTTGGGCAGTGTCCTTCAGACGGAAGCCTGGATTTCCGGCCAGGTTCCTGGTTGGGAGTGTGTGAGAGGCAACCAATCGATGTTTCTCTCCCTCTCTTTCTCCCTCCCTTCTCCTCTTTCTAAAAATAAATAAATAAATAAAACCTTTAGAAAAAATAAATAAATCTCTTAAAACAGAGCCTGTCACAGACTAAGTGCTCTGCAGGTGCTAGTCATTATGACTAAATGCCTCAGTTTACCTGCCTGAAAGGGGTGGGACAGACCAGACCAGACAGCTGAACTTGACTGTCCAGTGAACTCCATGAAATTGCCCAGAAAAATGGCATGTGTTCATACAGCTTTCATCAGATTCTTTGGTGAGTCCCCCAAAAGGCAAGAGAGGCACAAATAAAGAGACAAAAAGGTGTCTCTACAGCAAGGGATCTCAGATCATACCCCTCTCTGCTTATGACACACGCACACACCCCCACCCCCGCCACCACAACCCATGCCTTCCCATGTCAAATCCACGCACCACCCGTGCTCTGCAAAATCTCTGGCCTGAACTCCCGGAGGACCTGGGCTCAGTCTCACTTGCACTCCTTGTTCCCAGCCCCCACGCCCAGCTTTGTCTCTGCTCATCGAACACACCAAATTTGGTCTTGCCTCAGGGACCTTTGGCATTTGCTGTTACCCTTTCTTCCAACTCAAAACATCTCTAACTGCAGGGGTGTTCTCTAACATCCTACCTAAAATAGCCGCACACCCCACCTCACCCCTCTCTGGAGCCTCTTTATGGAACACCGTGTTTTTAGAGTCTTCA
Organism: Micronycteris hirsuta; assembly: GCA_004026765.1. Classification (NCBI taxonomy): domain Eukaryota; kingdom Metazoa; phylum Chordata; class Mammalia; order Chiroptera; family Phyllostomidae; genus Micronycteris; species Micronycteris hirsuta. Next base: position 35,318 of record PVJI01006214.1, on the reverse strand, counting down.
CAGCACTTAACCCTATTCATTCATTCATTTCAATATGTCCTTTTTAAAAAAGATTTTATGTATGTATTTTCAGAGAGAGCCGGAACAGGGAGAGAAACATCAATGCATGGGTGCCACTCAAGCGCCCCCTGCTGGGGACCTGGCCTGCAACCCAGGCATGTGCCCTGACTGGGAATCGAACTGAGGACCCTTTGGTTCTCAGGCTGGCACTCAATCCACTGAGCCACACCAACCAGGGCCGTTTCAGTACGTCTTCATTGCGAGTATTGCCATGTGCTGTTCTGGGCAAAGACATGAGCAAACAAGACAAAGTCCCTTCCTACTCGGGGCTCACACTCTGAACCTAACTATTTGTTAATTTACTGGTCTGTTGTCTTCCTCCTCCACCCCACTCCCAACTAAAATGTTTGCTCCCTGAGAGCAAGGAGCATTTCTGTCACACTCCAATGTACATTCTGGAAATCTCATTCTGCTCTGTAGTATTTGAAGGCTGTACCGTGGCCCATAGGGCATTATATCTCACCTCCTCCCACTCTCCCTCCCAATCTACCCAAGCCACGGTGTTCCTTCAACACGCCAGTCTCACTCTGACCCCAGGGCCTCTGCACTGGCTGTTGTCTCTCTCTGGGACACTCTCCTCCCACATATCTACAAGGCTCCCTCTCTTATCTCCTTTAAGACTTCTGAAATGCTGCCTCCTCCAAGAAGCCTTCCCTGATCACTATCTCTGTACCTCCTTTATTTTTTCTCCACAGTACACAGCCCTACCTGCTATATTGTATTCTGTTGATTTTATCTGCTATTTGTCTAAAATTCCAGCTTCACAAGAGCAGGGACTTTCTAATGTTTTGTGCATTACTGCATCTTCAGCACCTAGAACAGTGCCAGACACATTAGGTATCCAGTAAGTATCTGTTGAATGAATGAGTAAATATTCTTCCATCCCTCCGTGCCCCACAGTCTCCACCCCTCCTCTGCCTAGCACACCCTTCAGGAAATCTTTGGTGAGGGAATAAAATTTAAAATACTGGCTAAAACTCACTGTGCGCCTATTCTAATGACCCTACCTGCGTTGTCAGCGGTCATCCCAAAACAGCCCCGCAGCAGGGAGTCTGCAATGTTCTCTCTTTTTGTGAAAAGGAGGAAAACAGAATCCCCAAGAGGTGACATCACTTGCTGAAAGCCACACAGCTGCGAGTGGCAGTGCCGAGACTGTACCGGGCCCTCTGGCTGCCCCGCGGCCGCACTCCCAGCCACCACGCTGAGTATCTCACACGATTCTCGTTTTCTGACTTCGGTGTCTGCCCCCCTCCCGGAACCTGTCTCTTTCCATCACTGTAAATGTGCGTCCCTTTCTTTCTCTCTGCAGACCTGAATTTGAATCCAGGCTAACTGGGGGACATCAATGACAGATGTCCCCTCTCTGGGCCTCAGTTTCCTGTTCAGTAAAATTGGGATATCAGAACACCCCTTGACACGGTTGTTGGGAGAGTTCCATGAATTGCACAGGCCGGCACTTCATAAGGTGAGACTGCAAGGACAATGACCTTGAACTCCCCGGTCTGGGGAGGGGCCGTGGCCTCTCGCTTCCCTGGTCTTCCTGTCCCCTGTCCTGGTCTCTGCATAGGTGTGTCCCTCAGTCCCTCTAGGAATCCTTGTCACCTCTGTATGTTTCGCTTCCCCTCTTCCTCAAGATTTCTCCTCCTGCCCCTTCCCACTCCTCTCAAGGATCTCCAAGAGGGGTTTCCTGCCAGACACCAGGCTCCCGGGAAATTCACGAGTAAACAAGGCAGTGATAGAGTCTGGTCGGCAGACGGTGGTCTGGTCCTGTCCGGGAAGAGAAATGGTGATCAAGGAAACACCCAGGCTGATGAATTTCTCATCAGTATCACCTTTGACTCTCCCTTAGTGCACTGCAGCAAACACACCTTGAAAGGTCCTCTGAACAGGGACGTCCTTCAATTACTGACCCAATAAAACACCATGGGGGAGGGGGAGAAGCATAGCCCTGGCCTCAATAATAGAGCCCTAGGTAAAAACAACCTGGGGAAGGAGAAATAATACAGAAAAAAAAAAAAAAAGAAAAAGCTGGCAAGCAACACAATCTGTCTCCGGACATAGGTGCAATGGTTAAAGGGAGTTCCGGAACCTCAGAAACGACACTTCTCCTTAGCCACGCTCACACATCCGGCAGATGCCACAGCTGCAGAGAACGGCGCTGGGTCCCCAGGTCCCAGCTCTGCCTCTCGAAGGGACTCCTGCCTCCGGAGCTGAAGGTCTCAGCTATGACTCTGTGGAAAGCACTTTGCACAGAGACCTCCACGCTCGTTCCGGCTCCTGCCCCCAGGATCCTTGTTCTTCCACATGGCAGACCCCACGTCTTCTTCCTTCGAGAATGTCCATGGCCCCGCGTGGTTTGGCTCTATTGGGCCAGCGTCCCCTAACCGAAAGGCTGCGGGTTCCATTCAGCGCACACACCTAGATTTCAAGTTCCATCTCGCATCCAAGCGGCGTGTGCGATGCCTGGTCCGGGCGCGCGCGGGAAGGCGACCAGCCGAGGCTTCTCTCTCGCGTCAATGTTCCTCCCTCTCTTCCTCTCTCCCTTCCTCTCTATCTCAAAGCAACGGGGGGGGGGGGGATGTCCTTGGGTGAGGACAAAAAAACCCGAATTTCCCTGGATGGCCCTGGCTGGTGTGACTCAGTTGGTTGGAGCATCGCCCTGAAACCGAAGGGTTTCGGGTTTGA
>PVJI01006214.1:0-32473 GCA_004026765.1 Micronycteris hirsuta | reverse complement strand
CACCCTTTCTCTCTCTCTCTAAAAGCAATGAAAAAAATACCTTCGGGTGAGGATTTAAAAAAAACCACACACACCACTTTCCATGGACGGCCAGCGGGGCTCATCCATTCTTCCTGTGAAATGTGCGGCTCGTGCACCCCATCCTTCCTGACGCCCCACCTCATTCTGCCCCTACATGTGGCAAGGCCGTCTACGCTGCCCTGCTTTCTGTTGGCCGCTTCTGCAGGATCTCACAGAGGAGAGAGGATGTCCTGGCTCTGGGCCAGACAGCCCTGGGCTCGGCTCCGGCCTGCCCATCCCTGCCCAGATCACCTTGGACAAGTTCCTCGGCCTCTCTGAGCCTCCCATGGCTCATCTGTAAAATGGGACTATTAATAGACTCCACTTCACAAGGTCTGGGGGAGGTTTTAAAGAGAGGACAGGGTTAGGGTTGAGCAAATAAGGGCCCTTAAGATTCTTGCCTCCATTGTGCCTTAATTACTAGAGCTAACCTTTAATGAACACACCCCAGGGGGCAGCCTCTGTGTTATTTATAGCCACCATCCAGTCTCTGCTCCAGGGCAGGAACTCACATCGTCCCTTCTTGATAGATGAGGAAACTGAGGCCAGCAGAGCTTAAGTAATAAAGCCCACAGCCCCTGGCAAGCAGGGGACAGAGCCAGGCTTGAACCCGGGGCTGATCACTGAGTTTTCATCCATGATGCTGCCCATACCCTAAACTATGGGGGCATTTTGTGCACAAGCCACCCCACTGCCCGACCCAAGGACCCCAACGTTATGCCAGAGAGGCCTGACTTGCCTCTTCAGGGAGGTAGACAAACAGCAAACCTCACAGCCGGCCATCCGACCTTAGCTGGGCTTTTATTTATAGGTTTTCAGAAAGTGTGCGGTCCATACATAAGTCTGGGACCTTGGCCAGGAACCGTGGCTTTGAGAGATTGAAGGCCTCTGTGACATCAGAAAGCGGGGTGCGTTGGACCTGTGATCTGAAGGTCCTGCGGGGCTCTTGCGTGCTTTCGTTTATTCATTCATTCCGCTGACAAGTACTCAGTGAGGCGGTGCAGAGCAGTGGTTAAGGGCTCTGCTGGCTGTCTCCCGGCTGCCAGCTGTGTGGCCATAGACGAGTCACCTCACCTCTCTAAGCCTCAGCTGCCACCATTGCAAATCAGAAATAATAATGTACTTAAACTCGAGGGAGTGAGGGTTCAATGGCACGAGGTGCATAAAGGGCCTTGTAGGAACAACCTTGGCTTTGCCCTCGATGACACAGTCCAGAGGCAGAGAACGACCCTTCCCCGGTCAGCGATGACTCAGAGTGGACAGGGCTGGGGTGCAGTCACCCATAGAACTCGGCCGACCCAGCCTGAAGGTCGGCGGGCTTCCTGAAGGAGGATGCGTCAGACTGTAAGTGCTGAAGAAGTTAGTCTGTGGGTGTTTATTTTTATTTTTTTATCTCTTTTTTCCCATCCCCTCCTCCCCAAAGGGCATTTATTTTTAAAGATTTTATTTATTTTTAGAGAGAGGGGAAAGGAGAGAGAAAGAAAGGGCAGTCGTGTGAGAGATGTCAATTGGTTGCCTCTCGCACTCCCCCGACTAGGGACCAGGCCTGGAACCTAGGCAAGAATCGAACCGGTGAACCTTTGGCTCACAAGCCAGCACTCGATCCACTGTGCCACACCAACCAGGGCCAGTCCATGGGCATTTAGAGCAAGGAAATATAGCATGGCCCGGAGCATCAGGTTACCCCCACCCATTCATTCATCCTTCTAACATCCCCTGCTCTGCTCGGCCAGCCGAGCCCTGAAGTGGGTGGTGCTCCGGGCGTCAGTGACCAAGACAACCCTGCCCCCGAAACTTCCGGCTCGCAGATGACCTGGGAGGACAGACATCAAACAAGCGTCATCTAAATCATAACTGGAAAAGGAAATTATAGAAAGCTGGGAAATCGCATCACAAGAAGACCTTTCCTGGGACATCCCCGAATTCCTCCCTTGTCACCTCCCGACAGCAAGCCCGTCCGCAGAGACAACACGCTCCAGAAGCATTTATTAAGCTCCTTCTGAGGCACGACGGCCATGGTGCCTACCACCGGGGAGTTCTTTCTCAGCCCTGTGCTCAGACTTCGGTCCCTGACCAGACGGCGACAATGGGAGCTGACGGGGACGACCCCACTGCCCCTCTTCAATAAGAGGCAACCAGAGGAGTGTCCTGAAACACATTTCTCATGTCCCTTCCCTGCTCCTACCCTTCGGGGCTCCCTATTTCTCTGAAGGCAAAAAACCAACGGGCTGAGCTCGGCTTACGTCGCTGCTCTCAACAGTGTGAACCCTGACCCCGCTTTACGTGGCGTTCAGAAACGCCCCTCCAGTATTCTGAAATCAAACTCCTAAATAATATGGCCCGCCAACACAAATTTCCGTTTCAAAAATTTGTATCTAGCCCTGGCTGGTGTGGCTCAGTGGATTGAGCTCGGGCTGGAAACCAAGGGGTCCCGGTTCGATACCCTGTCGGGGCACATGTCTGGGTTGCAGGCCAGGTCCCCAGTGAGGGCCATGTGAGATGCAACCATACATTGCTGTTTCTCTCCCTCTCTTTCTCTCTCCCTTCTCTCTCTAAAAATAAATAAATAAATAAAATCTTAAAAAAAAAATTGTATCTAGTCCTGCCCTGGCTGGCGTGGCTCCGTGGGTTGGGCTCATCCTACAAACAGAAAGGTCTCTGGTTCGATTCCCAGTCAGGGCACATGCCTGGGTTGCAGGCCAGGTCCCCAGTGGGGCCACGTGAGAGGCAACCACACATTGATGTTTCTCTCCCTCTCTTTCTCCCTCCATTCCCTTCTGTCTAAAATTAAATAAATAAAGCCCTGGCTGGTGTAGCTCAGTGGATTGAGCGCGGGCTGGGAACCAGAGGGTCCCGGTTCGATTCCCCGTCAGGGCACATGCCTGGGTTGCGGGCCGGGTCCCCAGTGGGGGCCATGTGAGAGGCAACCATACATTGCTGTTTCTCTCTCTCTCTCTGTCTCCCTCCCTTCCCCTCTCTCTAAAATAATAATAAAATTAAAAAAAAAAATAATAAAATTAAATAAATAAAATCTTTAAAAAAATAAGAATAAAATAAAATAAAATCTTTTAAAAAATTTTTATATCATGTCCTAACTGAACTAACTACAGTGAGGAAATGTATAATAAATCAGTAATCTATTTTGGTGTATAAATGCTCGGGCATGCTTGCTCTAAGAGTCTCGCGTCGGGCAGACACTCTCAGCCGTGCGGAGACCCACCAGGAACGGGGTAGGAATACACTGTGCTGCTCGGACAATGACAGCGACCAGCATTGCCTGCGGTGACGTGGCTTCTAGAAATAGTGAGCAATCCTGGATGAAATTCCCAGCAAAACTAAGAATAGGCAGGCCTCCAGGTGCAGTTCGTTGAATTCCAGGAAAGGTCAGTGCATCTTACAATATTGCAAAAGCACTCTGTGTTTGTATGTAAAACAGCGAAGTTCTAGACTCAGCTTGTCACAAATGGGTTTTCCTCCCTGCATGGGTGTCCAGTGGGACACTGGAAAGTTAAGTGGGGCTGCGGACAGATCTTGCTCGTGTAGCCTGTGGAGATATCTGGCGTCCCTGGCCCCCGTCCACTAAAGCCAGTCACACCGCCAATCGCTGTGAGAAACCCTAATGTCCCCACCATCTCCAAAACACCCCCGGAGCGAGATCCCCGGTCTCCTGGCACCCGACCCCTGCGCGCCAGCCTAGCCTCATCTGGGGACCCTCACTCCGTTCTGGCCACCCAGCCCCGTGGCTGTCCCCAAACTTCAGGCCTTCATATCTTGTGTTCCTCTTCGTGGAAGATTCTTCTCTGTGGTCTCAGCTTCATGGTCACCCTCCAGGCCAGCCTGGGTCAGAGAACCCTGTCTGTGTGTGATCAGGGGTCTATGGGCTACTGTTTTCTCACTCGCTGGCTATTCCCAGGATGGGCTGCTCACTCATGAAACAGGCACAAGGTACCCGTGGTCACTGCTGAGTTTCTGGGGCCCAACACTGGGGGCCTCAATGACTGTTGGATGGTCAAGGTGACCACCGGAGATCACTAGTGGAGGAAAACTTCCTTGAAGTGACGTGGCCCGAAGTAAGGCTTTTGCTTGGTCCTAAAGGTCAGGAAAGGCTGGAACAATGCACAGGGCCGAGACGGGGCTTTCTCAGTGACCGAGCCAGCCAAGGTCCCCTGCTGCTTCTAAGGTCAATTCCCAGGGTTTCTGGCCCCAGGCCTGGTGCAAGTCCCCGCTCTTTCATTTCCCTCCCGTGTGACCTTGAGTACATTCCCTAACCTCTCTGAGGCTGAGAGCCTTCTCTGTAAATTGGAAATGACCGTGCCCGCCTCCTTGAGTGGTTATGAGGTTCCAATCACATTTATAGATCACATTTATAAAGCACTAAACAGTGTGGTATGCCCTCAATAAATACTTGTTGAATAACTGGCTCCTAGTTCTGGACATAAGAAATTAGGTTTTAATTTTTTTTTAATTTTTTGATTTTTTTAGAGAGATAATGGAAGGGGGAGAAAGAAAAAAACATGAACTCATTGTTCCCCTTATTTATACATTGGATGGTTGATTCGATCCGTGCCTGGGGATCGAACCGGCAACCTTGGCATCCCAGGATGATGCTCTAACCAGCTGAGCTACCCAGCCAGGGCAATCAGGGTTTAATTTTAGAAAGGTAGGGGAACACTCTTCGGAGTCCCATAAACCTGGGTGAGAGCCCCAGCGCTGGCTATGAGTCTCTGGGCCAATGAATTTCCCTCTCTCAGCTTCAAATGTTTGTCCATGAAACGGGATCATAACTGCGTCTCCCACACGGAGTTTTTGTGACGGTTAAATCAGATCCTGTAGGTAACTGTGCAACATAGTGTCGGGCTACAGTCAGGGGCTGATATTATTATTAAGAATGGCTCTAGAGTCTATGGAGGGAGCAGGACCCCACCTTGGAATAAGGGAGGAGAAGAGGGAGGAGAAGGGCGAGGGCCATTTGCTTTATTGGCCGGATAGAGGACCTGAGGCCCAGGGAGGGGAAGGGCCTTTCCAGAAGTCACAGAGCAGCTTGGAGGCTTAGCAAGGGCTAGAGACCCCAGGAATGACCTCCTTCCCAATCTCGGTGAACGACTGAAGCCGGATAGGACTCGTGGGCAGGGAGTGGGCCCTTTAAATCCTAAGCTCCACCTTTGCTCAGAAGGGTCTTTTGGGAGTATAAAAGGGGTGCAGTTTCTGCTCCAGAAAACCACCAGCCGCTCCTGCCACTGGCCCCCAGCCCTGGCCTCTCTGCAGCCTGAACCATCCCCGCCCGGGGGCCATGCAGCGGCCACCCTTCGACATGTGGAAGGATTACTTCAGCCTGAGCCGGGTAGTGCTGGCGCTGACCCAGAGTCGGGGGCAAAGGCCGGAGACCCAAGGTATTGGGGAGTCGAGACCCGAGCCCCCGCTGGGGCAGGACCCCGGGCTGGGAGAGTTGGGGGCCAGCGGGGGCCCAGGCCCCTTGTGCAACTTCTGCAAGCACAACGGAGAGTCTCGTCACGTCTACTCCTCGCACCAGCTGAAGACCCCGGAGGGCGTGGTGGTGTGCCCCATCCTGCGGCACTACGTGTGTCCCCTGTGCGGGGCCACTGGTGGCCAGGCGCACACGCTCAAGTACTGCCCACTCAACGGTGGCCATCAGTCTCTCTACCGCCGCAGTGGGAGAAACTCGGCTGGCCGCAAGGTCAAGCGCTGAGGCCCGTGAGGTGCCTCCCTGCGCCCCTAACCCTCCTGGTTCAGTCCCTGCTAAGTTCCTGGACCCGCCCCCCCAACTCACCTGGCTCTTTGGGACGTCTGATCCCCAGAACTCCAGCCCTGATGGATCCTGAAACGGTGGTGGCTGCGGGGGAGCCAGGCCAGCCGGGCCCCGGGGCCTCCCAGCCTTCGGTGCCCTGCAAGCCTCTGTGGGTTCTTGGTGCCGCAGGAACCCTGCTGGCGGGGCCACACAGCCCTGCGGCTCCTGAACCACAGTTCATGGATCTTTGGTCCTTTGGGGCCCGCTGGGGACACCAGGCCTTTGACTTCACTGCCCCTGGGCTCCTTCCTTGCGGAATTCTTGGAGCCTGGGGCCCACAGGAGCCCGCTGTGCTCCCCCAGGCCAGCCCTGCAGCTGGTAGAGTGGACACGGCGGGCTTGGCGCTCTAGCGCAAAGCTTCACGATGAGACTGACTTGAGACCAGCCGTGCCCACCTTCTTCAAGCCACCTGCAGACCAGTTTCACGGTGAACCGCGTGGGTGGTTCCCTCCCCTCCAGCAGGAGCCTGGGGAGGGAGCCAACCCCCTGCAGGACGCCCTGTCTCCGCAGGGTGGAGAGCCTGGAGGCGAGCTGACACCCTCCAACTCCCCCGTTGTGTTCCCTGTTCATTCGTTTTACCGCGCTCGGGCCCCCCAACCGCAACTCACCGGTGGGTCCTTTTGCGCAGCAAGAGGGCGGCTCTCCGCCACCTCCCACCCACCCCACGCAAGCACGAGAGTTTGCTTCAAGGTCGTTTTCTGCTCCCGTTTCTGTGTTTTCCTTTTTTTCACCCTCCCACAGTAAAGTCAACAGAACTCCCAACAGAAAGGGGTTTCAGGGCCCGGATGGGAATGGCAACTGCCTAGCTTTTATTTTTATTTTTTTAAGGGGCGAAAAAGAGCCCCAGTCAGATTTTCAGTTGTTTTGGCTCAGGGCTGGGACCCACATCTCTCTGGTAAATAAAGAACTTTTTCTGGTTGTCTTTGAAACCGCTGTCTGTGTCTTCTGCCCAACCACCGCGCCCCAGCCCTGCTGGGGTGGGGGTGGGGGGCGGAGAAGGGGGACTCGCGTTTACCCCAACGCATGGGAAGTGGGAGGCCGCGGAGGAGGGATCCTGGGTTCCTCTCAGGATGTGCCCACCCCACACCACCTCCGACACTGGTCCCCTGTGGAGTGGTCCTCCAGTCTCAGCGTCCACCTTCAGCCCAGCGGGCTCCTCCCTGTTCTTCTGGCTCCTTCCGGGGGGTCGGCCTCCTTCCCTGCTGGACCACAGGTGGTCCAGGACCAACTTTGGTCGTTCTTAAAACCCTGTTGGGGAGGTGATAAAAAGTATGGTCCCCACCCAAGGGAAATGCATATGTGCACAAAATGTAGCATATAATACCGGGGCTTCTTTCATTCCATTGTTCCACAAACATTTATTGAGTACCTGCTTTGTGACAGGCACCAGTCCAGACACGGGCGCCTCCAGCAGAGAGCAAAACAGGCAACTCCCTGACATCCTAGTGGGGAAGGGGGAGTGCTGACAATCAGTAAATACCTAGCAACCCTGGCCAGTGTGGTTTTGTTGGTTGGGTGTCGTCCCACAAACTGAAAGGTTGCGGGTTCGATTCCCGGTGGGGGCACGTGGGCACACACCTGGATTGTGGGTGTGGACCCCAGTGGGGACGCATATGGGAGGCAACCAACTGATGTTTCTCACATTAATGTTTCTCTCTCTCTCTTTCTCCCTCCCTTCCCCTCTCTCTAAAAAAATATAAATAAATAATAATAAATAACTGGGAGGGGGTGCTAAGTGTTACGAAGGAAAAGAAGGCAGGTGTGGGGTGGGGAGTGGAGGGGAAGCTGCCATGTACACAGTGGTCAGGGAAGGGCTCTCTGTGGAGGTGACATTTGAGCAGGGTCCAAATGAAGTGTGGGAAGCGGAGAGTATCTGGGGGAAGGGCATTCCAGGCAGAGGGGACAGCAGGTGCAAAGGCCCTGAGGTGGAACTGAAGCGGCTGTGTTTGCAGAACAAGCAGGAGGCCAGCTGAGCGAGAGGCCGGCGGGGCAGGCAGTGAGAAGGATGCAGACCGTGGCGAGCTTGTGACCCTGACCGTGTACTCGCAGCCTCAGAAACCCACCCCGGACCCCCCCTCGCACTTAATACTAGTGACACTTCTGTAAACCAAAGACCCAGTTAGGACTCTGCTCACAGGTCCTTTCCCAAAAATGCAGCTCTGCCCAGGACAGAGACCCCCCAAGTTAAGCCAAACAACAGAAAAAAGGGACGCCCCAGCCCCGGGAGCTCCGGTGCGCAGCTGTGGTGTGGAGCCCCGCACGGGGGTGCCCAGGAGGGAGCAGGCGGCTGGGCCCGGCATCAGGCAGGAAGCTGCCGGCCTCTCCCTCTCGGATCGGGGGACGGAGGGGGGCTGCTAGTTTAATAAAGGGACCAAAGTGTGGGCAGCAGTTAGTCTCCTCACTGCTGGCGGGAGTTAGGACGGGTGGAGGGGTGCGCTTGAGACCTGCAGAAGCGGGAGTAGGAGATGGCAGGAGGTGCCCGGGGACACAAGGTGAAGGCCGGGAGGCTGCCGGACACCCGGGTCTGGGGTTCGGAGAAGAGGGCTAGAGACAAACAATTCGTAGGTGCAGAGTTTTGGATTTGGTTTTTTGTTGTTGTTGTTGTAAAATGAATTAAGCCATCTGTTTGACAGATAGGTAAGTGGCAGAGTAGCAGGCAGGAGCCGAGGACACTACAAGGGCTGAGGCCATCATGTACCCTGACCTTGACCTCACACCTGCCCTGCTCCATATACCTCTGCCACCCGCTCTGTCCCCGCAACCTGCTCGTGACTCTACCTAGCCCCCCACTCAGCCCAGGTGCTCATGGAGTCACAGCTCCCCTGGACACCCACAGGAAGGGAGATGCCTAGGTGACAACCAGGTGTCTGGCCGAGGTCCCAGTTGGGGACAGGGGGTCGGTTAGGATACGGTGAGTGTGAGGCGGCCCGTGGTGTGACGGGTTGAACGCTGTCCTCCTCCGGAAGGTCTGTTGAGGTTCTCCCTCAGTGCTTCAGAGTGTGGTCTCATTTGGAGATGGCATTAGTTAGATGGCATTAGTTAAGGCTGAGACCGGAGTGATGCGGCCGCAAGCCAAGGAAGGCCCTGGCGGAGGGAAACTGGAGGAGGCAGGAAGGGTCCTCCCCGGGGGACTTCGAGGGAGTATGGCACGGCCGACACCCAGATTTCTGATTTCCGCCTCTGGAAGAGAACGTGTGAGAGAACGCAGTTCTGTTTTCCATTTTTTTAATGGTCCTCACCTGATGACATGTTTATTGCTTTTAGAGAGAGGTGGGGAGAGAGAAAGGAAGAAACATCGATTGGTTGCCTTCTTACAGGCCCTGACCAAGGATCGAACCTGCAACCTTTTGGCATAAGGGGATGACGCTCCAACCAACTGACCCGCCCGGCAGGGCAGCATTTCCGTTGTTCTAAGCCACCGAGTTTGTGGTGGTGTGATGGCAGCCCTCAGAATGGATACGCTGGACATCCGGGAGGCTGTTGGCGCCGCAGGAGTCTGGGCCGAGGGACCATCTGGGCCGGAGTCCGGTCTGCAGCCAAATGGGAAGGCTGGAGCCAGGCAGCCCTGGGCACGGCCCCCACCCCCTGCGGGTCCCTAAGAGGAGGTGGGGAGCTGCAGGCAGCCTCCGGGGCTCCGAGCGGGCCGACTAGGGGCAGAATAGGCCTTGGAGGGCAACCGTGGACGTCTGCTCAGGTGCCCTGTGAGCCCACTCTGCGCGTCTAGAACGGAACAAAGTGGGGCAGAGGCTGGACCTTATGCAGAGAAGCAAATGCTTCAGAGTGACCCCCTCCCGCCTCCCTGAAGCTCCACTTGGGGATCAGGAGGGGGAGGGGCAGTTCTACACCCTCTTAGAACCAGAGAAGAAAAACTAGATCTATTAAAGATCGCCCTAGAGCCCCACGGAGTTCCCACTGCAGCCTGAATTCTGGAACCGCCCCTCCTGCTGTGGTCTCAGTGCCTACCGTCTGCTGGGTCTCAGAACCTGAATTTGTGCCCCTGCCCGGGTTCAAGGGTCCTGGTGTGTTGTGACTATAGGTTAAAGCTGATTTCCAATGTCGAGCAGAATCTGGGCCATTCTGGAGAATTTTACATGATCGAGGGGAAAAGGTAGCTCCGTTAAATAGTCTCGTGTGCCCTGGCTGGTGTAGCTCAGTGGATTGGGCACGGGCTGGGAACCAAAGGGTCCCGGTTCGGTTCCCAGTCGGGGCACATGCCTGGGTTGCAGGCCGGGTCCCCGTGGGGGCCACGTGAGAGGCGACCATACATTGCTGTTTCTCTCCCTCTCTGTCTCACTCCCTTCCCCTCTCTCTAAGAATAAACAAAAAAAAAGTCTTAAAAAAAAAATAGTCTCTGTGTTTTTAATCTGTATTGAGCATGTTGAGAGATCACTTTTAGGTTCAGCTTTCTGTTTCCTCCCTTTTTTTAACGCTTTTGTTTATTTATTTTTAGAGAGAGGGAAAGGAAGAAGAGAGAGAGAGAACCATCAATGTGTGGTTGCCTCTCGCACACCCCCTACTGGGGGCCTGGCCCAAAACCCAGGCATGTACCCTGACTGGGGATCGAACCAGCAACCGTTTGATTTGCAGGCCTGTGCTCAATCCACTGAGCTATACCAGCCAGGGCTCTCTTCTTATGAGGACACCAGTCATATTGGATGAAGGGCCCACCTACTGTAGGATGACATCTACTCTAGGATGATGTCATCTGAACTAAGGACATCTCTTATTCCAAATAAAGTCACATTCTGCAGTCCTGAAGGGTAGGACCTCAAATCTCTTTTTTAGGGGGACACAGTTCAACATGTCGCCCATTAAGCACCTCACGCTCACCATATCCTAACTGAGCCTATGCCCCCAACTGGGAGCTGAGCCACAGAACTGGGTGCCACCTCCTCATCTCCCTTCCCATCTTCACCTGAGGATGTTTTATTGACTTGAGAGAGAGAGAAACATTGATTGGTTGCCTACCATATGCACCTCCACTAGGGATCGAACCTGCAACCTAGGTATGTGCCCTGACGGGGAATTGAACCTGCAACCTTTGGTGTATGGGACGATGCTCCAACCAACTGAGCCACCTGATCAGGGCAATCTCTACCTTTCCCACCATCTCTGCTCTGGTCCAGTATCCACCCCCACCCCCTTCCCTGCCCCTGCTCTAGACTCCTCACTTGACTCTGGCCAACAGTCTTGCCCCCTCCCAGCCACCGTCCACACAACGACCAGGGGACCTTTCTAAAGCACACATCAGACGCCGGCTTGCTGGTTCGGCACCCAGCGCCTGTAGGATAGCACGCTCCTGAATGTGGCCCACAAGGCCCTGCAGGGGCTACCCCTAACTATTGGACCCTGTCCCCTTGTGGGGCACATTGTGGGACCTCCTCTGAACCCAGCCCTGGTGAAAGTCATGGCCACCCACTCTGTACCTGCACCCACTCAAAACAATATGGCCAGAGAAGAACACGTGGCCACAGCAACTCATCTCATTTCGGTTTCATATCCAACAACCTCAGGTGATTGGTTCTATGTGCCGACCTTTCCCTGGTCCCTCACTCACGACTGCCCACTTGGTCCTCTCTCTCCAACCTCAGCCCCGCCCCCTCCCCCTAACGCTGCTTCCCACTCTCCTGAGAGGACAGGAGGGACCAGAGGAGAAAGTTCATGGGTTCCTGACACCCCGTCTCCCCACCTGCCTGCCTCCAGGCCCGTAGGCCCCCTCCTCCAGCTCATCATGGCTGAACAGCCTATGCCCCTCAGACTGCCTCCCCCCGGGCCCTGGACCCCTCCCCCCACGCCTCCTCAAGGACATGGCTCCAGCTCTTCTCCCCTTTCTCCTCTACAGCACCCACCTCCCCTCTTCGAGATCATTCTCATTGGCGCATGACGTACTGCTCCATCTGCTATCTGAAATGAGCCACACGGATGAGGCAGGACCCGAAGCAGCGGGTGAAGTTCCGTGATGAGTGGAATATGGGAAATGGAGACAAAATAATTAAACAAGGCTAAACAATGTGAGCAATTTACAGCCAGCTAATGAATCACACGGTTAATCTTCCCTGAACAAGGACACTTAGAAGCAAATGGTTTGCACATTCCAGACTTAACGGGACAGACCAGCCTACGTTCTGGTCCCTCTTCAGTAATGTTTTCTTTTTTTTTTTTTTTTAAATGATTTTATTTATTATTTATTTTAGAGAGAGGGGAAGGGAGGGAGACAGAGAGGGAGAGAAACAGCAATGTATGGTTGCCTCTCACATGGCCCTCACTGGGGACCCGGCCCGCAACCCAGGCATGTGCCCCGACGGGGAATCGGGGCGGGACCCCCTGATTCCCAGCCCGCGCTCAATCCACTGAGCTACACCAGCCAGGGCTTCAGTAATGTTCTTTAAAAGGAGCCCTGGCTGGTGTGGCTCACTGGATTGAATGCGGGCCTGTGAACCAAAGGGTTGCAGGTTTGATTCCCAGTCAGGGCACATGCCTGGGTTGCCCGCCAGGTCCCCAGTAGGGAGCATGTGAGAGGCAACAACACATTGATGTTTCTCTCCCTCTCTTTCTCCCTCACTTACTCTCTCTCTAAAAAGAAATAAATACAACCTTTAAAAATAAAAAAAGTAACCAGAAAGTAACCCCTGACCCCTCTACATGCACATTTTGATGAATCAATTACATTGAAGGACACACCTGGAAAGCTAATGGAACATTCT
This sequence comes from Micronycteris hirsuta, assembly GCA_004026765.1. Lineage (NCBI taxonomy): Eukaryota > Metazoa > Chordata > Mammalia > Chiroptera > Phyllostomidae > Micronycteris > Micronycteris hirsuta. The sequence goes on along the minus strand of PVJI01006214.1, from coordinate 19,903 downwards.
GCTAAGACCCTCCCCTGAGGTCTCCCCTAGGATTCCCATGGCCAAAGAAAGATAAAAAGCCTCAACAAAGGACCCACCGTGTGCTCTCACTAGAGCACACGTACACCTTGTATCCCTGCTGCCTTCCTCCTAAGCTCCAAGGGTCCCCACGAGACTCTCAACCAGGGGAGCAGTGGGCAGTGATAGCTCCTCCCAGGCCAACTCCCTGAACCTGTCTCCAAGGCCCCCTTCTTTGCTTTCTCTCTTCTGCTGCTTCTTCTACCTTAACACCTTCCGTTGTGTCACTGTCCCTAGCTTTGATGAACATACTCTCACAATCACTTGGACTTGTGCTGTGAGATCTTTCCTACATGAAGTCAAGGACCCGCACACGACCGGCTGGCCCCAGGCAGACTCACTGGGGTAACGTCCAGATCCCATCCCCTCTGTCAGATACCACCACGTTTCTGTGCTACAAAGCATCACCTACACTGGCTCCCTCTAACTCTCTCTTTTTTTTTTTAAGATTTTATTTATTTATTTTCAGAGAGAGGAGAAGAGAGGGAGAAAGAGCTATGTATGGTTGCCTCTCACATGGTCCCGCAACCCAGGCATGTGCCCCGACTGGGAATCGAACTGGGACTCTCTGGTTCCCAGCCCGTGCTCAATCCACTGAGCTGCACCAACCAGGCCCTCTAACTCTTTCTTAGCCCACTCAGTCAAGCTACTGCCTCCACCACGCCACCAAAATGGCTCTTTTCAAGATTACTGGTGGCTTCTCTCCTGCTAGTTCCAGTGGTTCGTTCTCCATCTTCATCAGACTTGGCCTCTAGGCAATGTCTGGCATCACGGACCTTTCCCTCCTCCTCCTCAGTTTGCACCGTTGCTTGGCCTCCACTGCATCAGACAGCGCCAGGTCTCCAATAACTTCTCAGTCAGCTCCTCCCCACCCTCCTTTGCTGCCCCTTGTCTTCTATGTGGAGTGTCTCAGGGCATGGACTTCTTTTTTTTTTGAGATTTTATTTGTTTATCTTTAAAGAGAGGGGAAGGAGAGAGGGAGAGAAACATCAATGTGTGGTTGCCTCTCATGAGCCCCCTATTGGGGACCTGGCCTGCAACCCAGGCATGTGCCCTGACTGGGAATCGAACTGGTGACCCTTTGGTTCGCAGGCTGAGTCTCAGTTCACTGAGTCACACCAGCCAGGGCCATAGCCACCTTATTTTACAATTGCACACACACACACCATAGTCCCCAACCCCTTTTCCTTCCGTTTTCTTTATCACACTTACCACCTTCTCACTTATGTGCCTTAATTATTTTGCTAATTGTCTGATCCTCCCAACTATTAAAAAATGAGCTCCATGAGGGCTAGATTTGTGTCTTTTGTATTCACTGCACCTGGAACTCTGTATGCGCTCAAAAAATATTTGTTGAATACATGAAGCACCGTTTGTTGAATGATCTTGAGGATTCTTGCATGATATTAAACTACAAATTTCTTAGCCCGGCTTAACGCCATCCTCCTGCCTTCCAGCTCACCCAGCCTGGGTTCTCGATTCATTGCTGCCTCCATGCAGTGGCTCGAAGTCATGCCCTCACCAGGATCACCCTCCCTCCCCGTGCCTCGCATGTAAAGGTGTGGACAGGGGGGGCCCCAGGAAAAGTTGGAAGATTTATGTGTTGCCATAGTTACCGCGCCCGCCTGGGGCGGAATATCCCCAGTGTGCCCCGCCCCTACGGGTAATAAGCGGTTAGCAAATCCCAAGCAGTCCCGTGAACGGGCGGGCATAAGAGGGCGACAGCTCGATATTCTTACGGCAACCCGCCTCCGCCCCCATCGCGCCACGCAGTTGTCATGAAGCAAAGCGCATCCCTCCAGCGCCGCCACCCTCCCCTTTCTCATAGAGAAAAAGACACAAGCAGAGTAATCGCGCTGGTGGGCTGAAAAGCTGTCCGAAAGGCGGGGACGCCGCTAGGTCCCAGCGCTCTCGGCATCACCTCTCCCGCCTCCTCCAAGGATTGCTGCGCCTGCGCGGGGCAGTAGCCCTGGGTACCACGACTAGAGGCGAGGGCCGCGCATGCGTGAGACAAGGCTTTGCGCGTGCGCCGCTATGGCATCCGGAGGCTGCGGCCCGCTGGCGGAGGCCGGGGGAAGGCATGAAACCCAGGCGGTAAGGGCGTTGGGGACCGACTGGCCCTAGGTGCGCCTGCGCCATGGCTCTCCGGGCCGCGGGAGGCGGGGTCCAGAGGTGGGGGGACCGAGAGAGGCGGGGGAGAGGGAAGAGGCCGCAGAAGCCCGAGCCCTGACCGACGGGCAGGCGGGGGCTGCGGCGGCGCCGGTGAGTGACCCGCGGCCCGACTCGGTCCCACCCCCCGCGACCCTCACTCTTCCGGGAGCTCCCCCCCCCGGCCTCGGTGTCCTCTCCTAATCCCAGACCCCCGTTTCCCCCAGAGCTCTCCTGAATTTCTGGCAATCCCCAGAGCCCCTGCAATCCCTGCAGACCCTAATTCCTAATATTTCACCGTCCCAGCTCCTCCACCGCCTGGGAGTCCCCCACTCACCGTTACCCCCGTACACCCCCTCCGAGGACCCCGTCTCCCAGCGGCATTACAGACGTCCCAGTGGTTCCCTTCTCCGCCCCACGTCTCCCCCGTCCTGCTGCATCTCCCCTTCTGCATCTCTTGCCCCATCATCCCCATGCTTCTTCGACCTGCGGGACGCCCCCATTCTCCTCTAATTCCTGCAGACACCCCGTCTCCCGCTTTTCCCCTTTCCCTCCACCCCTTCAGACCCTCCCCCAATTTCCATCAACTCCTCGGCTTGGCACTCTGCGCCGCACGGCACGAGAGGATCACTCCACGATGTCAGTCATTATTAGGCACTTTGACTGCCCCCCACGGCCCGTCGCCCCCCATCCGCCCGGGGACTTAGGAGCCAGTGTCGCAGCGGCCGGGGTGGGGCTGGCGGCGCGGGACGCGGAGCCCCCTCCAGCGCAGTGTGCCCTGTGCCCGCAGCACCGGCGCCCCCCATGCGCCAGGCAGCCGGACGGCGGCGTCGGGGGGCGCCATGGCCTCGGCGGCGGCGGCGGCGGCGGCGGCGGCGGCGGGCGAAGCGGAAGAGACCACCCGGCTGCGCAAGCCGCGCTTCTCCTTCGAAGAGAACCAGATCCTGATCCGGGAGGTGCGTGCCCACTACCCGCAGCTCTACGGCGCGCAGAGCCGTCGGGTGAGTGTGGCGGAGCGGCGGCGTGTGTGGGACGGCATCGCGGCCAAGATCAACGGCATCACCAGCTGGAAGCGCACTGGCCAGGAGGTGCAGAAGCGCTGGAACGACTTCAAGCGCCGCACCAAAGAGAAGCTGGCCCGCGTGCCGCACTCCACGCAGGGTGCTGGGGCTGCCGCCGAGGACGCCTTCTCCGCGGAGGAGGAGACCATTTTTGCCATCCTCGGGCCGGGGGTGGCGGGGTCAGGAGCTGGTGCAGGGGCTGAACAGCCCCCCGCGGCCGCCTCCTCACAACCACTGGCCCCAAGCGCTTGCGCCCAACGCTACGTGCTGTCCGAGGACCGCAGGGAAGACCGACGGGCAGGTGAGTTCCTTCACCATTAACTTAGCAAGAGCAAACAGAGAGTCTGCTGGGTGTCTGGCACTGGTCCACGCCCTTTATGTGGCTGATCAAATTCTCACCACAACCCTGTGAGGTGGATGCTATTATTACCCCAGTTTTAAACCTGGGGAAACTGAGGCTCCGAACAGTAGAATGACTTGCCTCGGGTCTCATGGCTAGTGCCTACCAGAGTCAGGAACAGCATCCAGACCTAGGAGGCCTGGCCCCACGGTCCACCCTGGGGGGCGGGGCGGGGCGTTGGTGATCGGCTCAGGGGGCATTTCACTAAATGCCTTGTAGGGCAGTGACTCTGGAGGCAGCTTGGCCTCCAGGCACGACTTTGCCTCTCAGCTGTGAAATTTTGGCTAAGTTACCGCAGATCAGTTTCTACATCTGTCAAATGGGGACGAAAAGCAGTCCCCACGCAAAGGTTGCTGTGAAGATGAAATGAATGAATATGCACAAATTGCTTAGTATACAGCCTCGCGAACACTCACGGTTAGATCTGGATACAACTGCCAGTGCCGTGAGGTAGGAACTGTTTCACCATTTCACAAACCCAAGTCTCACGGAGGTTTGGTAACTTTCCTAAGGTCAGGGCTCGAGGAGAGGCGGTGTAGAGAGCTGAGTACAAGACTTGCCACTTAGGCTTGACTCTGGATTATTACTCCTTCTGCCACTATTCCCCAGGCACCTGCCCTGTGCTGGGCAGTGTGGGGACACATGGAAGGTCAGACTTTGGACTTTATCTTGAAGGCACTGGGGAGTCATGAAAGTGTCTTAAGCAAGAGAGAGAGATACAATCAGCTGGACCCTTGTTTCTGTGTGAATCCGACCTCAGTGCTTCTATCTGTGACTGAGACGTCCACAGCCCTGCCCTCCAGGGGCTCCCGCTCCAGTGGGAAAGACGATGCATACATGGACGGTAATGACTCAGAGCGGGCAGCTGACCCGGCCTGGGAGGTCAAGGAGGGCTTCTTGGAGGAGGAGAGATGAGAGCTGAGACACAGAGTAAGGATGAAGAGCTGGCAAAGTGTTCCTGATAGAAGGACGAGCATGTGCAGTGGCTTGGAAGCAAGAAAGCTTGACCAGTTGAGAAAGCTGAAGGAGAGGAGAGGGAGAGTGGAAAGCTTGAAGAAGGGAAATGTCTGGAGATGAGGTTTGAGACCAGACCGTACAGGGCCTGCAGGCTGAGGTGAGGGGTGTGAATGTTGCACGTAAGTGCTGTGGGGAGACACTGAAGAGTTTTGAGAAAGGGGGGGCCATTATCAAACAAAGCAGTTCAGGCTCATGTGACTCAGAGAGGTTCATTCACACATCTAAGGTCACACAGCAAGTAAGTAGTAGAATTGAAACTGGAATACAGCCCTGGCAGGATGCTCAGTTGGTTAGAGCGTCATCCTGATAAGCCAAGGTTGCCGGGTTCAATCCCCAGTCAGGGCGCATACAAGAATCAACCAATGAATGCACAACAGCCAATCAGTGTTTCTCTCTCTCTCTCAAAAAAAAAAAAAAAAAAAAAACTAAACTGGACTATAGGTTGTGTCCAATTCGCAGTCCATTCACTTAACTGTTGGGTGGCGTTGCCAGGCAATAACAATTAATATTGACTGAAAGTTAATGAGTACGCTAGAACGAGGTCACACATAGCTTGTAAGTGGAGGTCAGACTTTGGACTTTATCCTGAGGGCATTTGGAGGTCATGAAAGTGTGCAAGCAGGAGAGAGGCGTGGTCACTTAGAACGCCTTTTCTCAGGGTGACCCAGACCCCAGCATTTCTGTGGCAGGGCCCCGTGGGACTGCAGCGGACAAGGCAAAGTCACTTTTTCACACCCTGTGTTACTTCGTTCATCCCACAGAGAGGGGCTGAGGCCCCCCCTGGAGGCAGGCAGTGCTGTACATGCCGGGAATGCAGTGCAAAAGACCATTCCCGAATGGTCTGAATTTCTGACCATTCCTGAATTTCACTCACCGTTACCCGGAAAACGTTACCCGTTTTCCTTGCCCTGTGAAGCTGACATTCTCATTACGGGAGACAGACCACAAACAAGGAACCCCAAACAGATCACGTGCAGGAAGCGATGTGAACTAAGAAGAAAAATAAAGCATTAAGCGTATATTAAGTGGTGGAAGGGGTTTGCTCTAGACAGAGTGTAGTAACGGCTGCTTCTCTGAGGTGAGATTTGAGCAGAGGCCTGAATAGAGAGACTGAGCCAAGTGGGTGGACATTTGAGGAAAGAGCACTCCCTCCAGCTAGAGGAAACAGTAGGTGCAAAGGCCCTGGGGCAGGAATGTGCTCCAAGCATCCTTGATTAGAATACCCACCGTGTAAAACTCATACAAGAGCACTGAGCAGCCGGGGGCGGTCTGAGGTGTGCTTGTTCACGCTGGAGGGACCGTTTCTCTTTGAAAGAACAATGACAGTAACGACACTGAGGACTGACGGTGTGTAAGGCACTAAGGCCGGTGCCTGAGGTGACTCAGTGACTGGCTCCCAGTGTACTGGCCCTTGGGAAGATGGTCTGTCATCGGGTCCCTTGGTCCCAGGCACTCACACGCAGCTCACACGCATCCTGAGGCTCAAAGTTTACAAATAACTATGATTGTAACGTGTGATGACCCCTCCATGGCCCTGTGAGCCCTGTGGGCGTGGAGAGGGGGGTCTCTTTCTGTTCCTTTTACTCGGTAGACGAAAAGCCACATTTTCAAGTGACAGCAGTTCCCAGGCCTCTTATAAGTGAGACTCGCCACCCTCTGGCTCACAGCCCCTGCCGGGGAGTGGTTAAAAGTGTGGGCTCAGGAGCCTGCCTGGGTTCAAGTCCCTCTTCGGCCACTCGCCAGCTCTGTGACACTTCTCTGGGCCTCAGTCACCTTCTCTGTAAGAGGGGGTGATAATGGCAGCAGCCTACCCCGGAGAAGGGCTGAGAGGACTCTGGGAGGCAACCCAGGAGAGCTCAGTGGCTTTGCCCAGGGCCTGGCTGGGAAAGTGGCCGACAGCTGTCAGCTGTGGTCATCGTGTGTCTCCCGGCCTCCCCTCCCTCTCCCGCCTGCATGGCCCAGAGAGCCTGGACCCCCAGCACTCAGGGCTGCAGGGGGCTGGCTGTCGTCGAAAGAGAAGAGCAGGGGACTCTGCTGGGACCTAGGACCAGGAAGCAGGCTTCCATGAGGAAGGGACATTGGAGCTGGCCAAGGGGTGGTGCAGGGAGTGGGGGGGATGCAGGTGTGGGGGACGGCCTGTGCACTGGCCCCAAGGCAAGGAATCGCCCCGAAGAGACGCTGGACTGTCCCCTGTGGGTGCTAGGGAGCTTTGGGAGGGTTGCTGCAAGGGCCTGGGGCCGGACCAATGAGCCGCAGTTCTGTTTCCACTAAACCAGAAATTTCGTGCTGGACGGTGTTCAAAGCGCTGGGTAAAGAGAGTGAACAAACCAAAGCCCTGCCTGATGGAGCTGACATCAGGAGGGGACAGACAGCACACACAGAGCGGTCCCATGCCAGGTGGAGATCGGTGCAGTGGGTCAGGCGGGGCCCTGGCCAGGGGGCTCGGTTGACTGGAGTGTCATCCTGTACACCAAAAGGTTGTGGGTTCGATTCCTGGTCAGGGCACATACCCAGGTTGCGAGTTTGAGTCCCAGTCTGGGTGCATACGGGAGGCAACCAATCCATGTTTCTCTCTCACATGGATGTCTCTCTCCCTTCCTCTCTCTCTATAGAAATCACTGAAAACATATCCTTGGGTGAGGATTTAAAAAAAAAAGTCAGGAGGGTAAAGGACAGGGGTGGAAGCTACTTAAGACAGAAGCTGAAGGAAGTTCCTTCCAGGGAGGCCACCTTTGAACAGAGGCCTGAGGAGGTGAGGGCTAAAAACACCAGGCAGGTGTCGGCAAAGACCTTTCCAGGCCAAGCGAATAGCAAACGCAAAGGCCCTGAGGCAGGAGCACTTCGGTGTGTCTGAGGACCAACAAGAAGACCACATGGTGGAGCCGAGTAAGACAAAGGGATAGATCTGGGAGGGAGATGAGGTCAGGGAGGCAATGGGGGCAGATGGTGCAGAACCTTCGGGGGTCTTTGAAAACTTTGTTTTTTCTGAGTGAGCTGAGAGCCAGAGGAAGGCTGAGCAGAGAGAGACAACAGCCGCCTTGAATTTGTTAACACCTTCATTAAGGTAGAATTCCCAAGCCATGTAACCCGCCCGTTTCACGCCTACCATTCACAGCCTGCAACCATCACGATAGTCAATTTCAGATCTTCATCACTCCAAAAAGAAACCCCACACCTCTTAGCCGTCCCCCTCCTCTCACCGCCCCAACCCCCCAGCCCTTGGCAACCACTAATCTACCTTCTGTCTTTGTAGACCTGCCTATTTTGGACATGTCATACACATGGGTCATGTCATACGGAGACCCCTGTGACTGGCTTCTTTCCTGTAGCGTAACTGGCATGTATTGTAGCTGGACCCTTGAGGCTCTCGGGGAGAACAAGCTATAAGGGACAGGGCTGGAAGCGGGGAGTCCAGTGAGGAGGCAGCTGCCTTCGTCCGGGTGGGAGATGGTGGCTGGACCAGGGTGGGCGCCGGGGAGGCGGACAGAAGAGGCCGGACGTTAGATTCGTTTGAAGGCAGAGCCGATGGTGTGTGTACATGGGCGGGGCCTTGGGAGAGAAAAAGAGTGAAAGTTTTCTGCCGGAGCATTTGGAAGGATGGAGCCACCGTCCGCTGAGGCAGGGGTGGCAGGGTGAGAGGCAGGTTTGGGGAGGACTGGGAGCTCAGCTGTGGGCACGTATGCACCAGGCATTGTTGGACGCACATGACTGGAGGGAGAGGCTCGGGCTGGGTTTGGACGTCTGCGCACCTCTGCAGGCGGACGGTGTTCAAGTTCATGAGCACGAGTGAGGTCCCAGGGGAGAGGAGAGGAAGAAAGCCCAGTGAGCCTGGGGCTGAACCAGGACAGACCAGAGCGGAGGCTGAAACCCTGTCGTCCTGGCAGGAGACAGCCCCCCCGCTCCAGCCTCCAGAAGTGCCCCTGCCGCTCCAGCCACCATATGTCTCTCCCCGGCCTTCTCTACCTCCCCAGGATCCAGCAAGGAGGCCTGAGAGGTATGGGTGGGGCGGAGTATCCAGATGGTTCAGAGCCTTCTAGAATGTTGGCTCTGCCTGGCTCAGCGGGGCACCTCCAGGACCCTGTTCCCACTAAGGCTGGCATAGGCCGCCAGGTTCCTGTTAAATATATTGACCCTCTCCTCTGGCTACGAGAGCTTCTGTTATAAGACATGATCGAACTTAAGTTTTAAAATCATGGCCCTAGGGCCGAGGTGGGTGGGAGGTGGAAGGGGAAATCAGACAGCACTGCAGGGTCCCGCATGCCTTACCTACATCTCTCTCTCCACAGATACACCAGCCCACAGCAAGGGGGGCTCCAGCAGCCCGGAGCCCTGGGCCCGGCCCTCCTGCAATCCCCAGGAAGGGGGCTACCCCCTGCCCAAGGAGCGTGAGTCCTCGCCCCCTCCAGCCCTGCAGACTGTTCAGCTGCCCCGTCTGGCTTTGTCTCCACCGCCCCCAGCCCCTCCACCTCCACCACCCCTGCCACCGCAGCAGGTCCAAGCAGCGGCACCCTCGCCCCCCAGCCCTTTGCCCCTTCCACAGCCTCTGCCCATGTTCTCCGGCCCGGACCCCTCCCTGGACTTCCTGCGGGCGCAGCAGGAGACTGCCAACGCCATCAGGGAGCTGGCTGGCACCCTGCGGCAGGGACTGACCAAACTGAGTGAGGCCCTCAGCGCCCTGCTGCCCCTTCTGCCTGGAACCCCAGTCGACTCACTGCCTCCACCTCTGCCCCCTCCCCCACCCCCCAGGCCTGTCCTGCCCCCACCCACCCCCAAGGTGGAGATCACCCCAGAGCCTGTGTCTGTGGTGGCTGCTGTTGTGGATCGGGCCATGGTGGCCGCCAGGGGGGTGATCATCACCCCTAGAAGCGAGGAAGGGGTCCCCCGGCCTCCCATAGCCCCGCTTCCTTCCCATGACTCCCCACCACACAAGAGGAGGAAAGGTTTCCCCACACGGAAGAGGCGGGGGCGATGGAAATCTCCGTGAAATCTGCCACTGGGTTCAAGCTTGTTCCGCTCTTTCTTGCCTGCACCTCCGCTCCTAGCTTTGCCCAGCGGAGGAGGGCCACGCACCTTCCCTACGCCAGCTGCACCCTGGCTCCCTGCTGCAGGGGCGCGAGCACCCCGCTCCCTGTACTAGTTAGTGCCTGATTTGCGGGGGGCCTCATGGATGGGCCCTCCAACCCTTTCTCAGTACAGCGCTGTCTGCCTGGCTGCTTCCCTTGACCCTGACTTCTAAGCCATCAATCTGATATTTATTACTGCCCTCGGCGGGCTGCAGAGGGAACCTCACGGGTCTGCACATACCCCCTTCCCTAACCACTCCTGGTCTAGACTTGAAGAGAATTGAGCTGTGGCGGCCTCCCCACATCCCTAATCCAGACTTTGGAGGGAGTGGGGGTTTCGAGACAAACCAGAGTATGGGCGACAATGAGGGAGAGGGCGAGTTCTCACTGGGGAGGTACAGGGCGGGCCTTCTGCCTCCTACTGCAGTCCGACCTCCAGAGCTCAACACCCTCCTTTCTCCTCAGTGGTGACAAGATAATCAATAAACTTATTTTTAATACAATTACTCGAGGCTCTGGCTGAGACAGGCCTGGGATTCCAGCACCTACACCTGCCCCACCCACTGTGGGCAGATGATACCCCCCCGAAGGTGGAGGGGACTGGAGCCTTTTTCTAAATTTTTTTTAAGCCATCAAAGCCTGTGTTCAAATCTCATTCCTAGGCACTCATCCTTCAGGTATCACCAAAACGCCACCTCCTTTAGGAAAACGTGCCAGATTCTCTCCCAAGGCTAGGACGGGCCTGCGTCTTAGGTTCTCTCTGTGTCCTCTGCTGCTTCTCCTTAGTGTCGCTAAATGAAGAAGTGCCTTTATTTTAGTCATGTTTCCCCCGTAGTTCATTAAGGCAGAGGCGGGTTTTCTTACCCCAAACCTGCCACAGGGCCTGGAGCAAAGGAGGTAACAGCCACCACCCTGGACTCCGTCAGACCTGGCCAAGTGTGTGTGTCCACAGGACTCCATTTTCCTCATCTGTCAAATGGCCATCTTTTAGACTTAGTCTGTACTGCCTACAACTACATTTTATTTACCTTGCAGGCCTCAGCTCAGATATTACCTCCTCAGGAGAGCCTTTCCTGACACCCCTCTCGCCCAAGCAGTTACCAAAAAATGGAGTTAAGAAACAACTTGAGAACATTTAATTCCGATATCTGCCTCCCTCACCAGGCTGAGCCCCGTCAGGGCGAGGCCTGGACCCATCTCAGTCCCTGCTGTGTCCTCAGCAGTTCCGAAAGCTGAAGAGGGGTGGGATCTGAAACGACAAGCAGCTTAAAAGCTTTATCTCCAGTGCCTCACTTCTGGGCCATGTGCCCTGCTTAGCATGTACGTGCATATTTGCACCTTAACCCGAACGTACCCAGTGAAAAGCAGAACCTAGGGGGTCCCCATTTTTTTCCTAGAATAGTTGAGGAACTTGCCTTAAACTTGTTGGGTGCCAATCCAGTCTACTTGAAGCTGTTCTCTGGACAGAACGCCTGTCCCCACTAGAGTTTACTAGAAAATGACCTAAAGGCAATTTTCAGTAATACATGGATGGTCTGTAATACATGGACCTTTGACTTATGAAAAATACAGCTAGTACATACAACCCATGACTTGTGTGCATGGCATTGCTTAGGAAAGGCCAAAAAGTGGTCTTTTTCAAAGGGGTCAGTTAAAAAAAAAAACAGGTGGGTGACAAAATCGGAGCTGCTAGAGCACAGGTGGCAAACACAAGGCCCACGGGCTGAATCCAGCCGGCACACTGCTTCTACCTGGTGGCACTGCAGAGCTCCTAGTTAAGGAGTAGTTACATGTATACGGTCCCAAAATTACATTCGGCCCTTTGAAGGCAACAGCCAGGCTGATGTAGCCCTGGGTAGAAATGCGTTTGACACCCCTGTGCTAGGGTTTCAGTCGGATGAGGAAAGGGGTAGACAGCCCCTGATTAGTTTGAAAAACATGAATGCAACTCTGGCAAAACATTCAAATATTTTTGCGTTCTTAACACAAACCCAGGCTTAGAAAGAGGCTACTGTGAATTAGAACTTGGAGACCTGTCTTCCCGCTCTAGCCCTCCACGCGAGCCGGCCTAGCACTGTCCGCGACCAGGAAGAAAAATCAGGGGTCCCCAGAGCCTGGTTGGGCCTATCGGGTAGTAAGCACTCAAGGTTGTAGAAAGGTGGTCGGCCGCTTCTCTCCCCAGAAGCTACCCCCCCCACCCCCCCACCAACTCTTGCTCGCCATATCTGGCCTCCTTCCCCCAAGTTAGGGAGCAGTAGAGTATGAGGATCCCCTCAATTTCGCGCTCCGAAAACACGGGGAAAAAAAACCAAAATTGACGGCGGGGGGAGGGTCGGGGGTACACAAGCAGCGGGAATCGGGAAGGCCCCCCCACATCAGACCTCCCAGGTAGCGGAAGTGCGTCAGTTTGTCCGCCCCGCAGAGCATTTTGGGAATTGTAGTGAAGTTGGGGGCGGGCGGAGAAATTGACAGTGTAACCCTTTGGAGACCAAAGCGCGCCGGCAGAGCTGCAACAGAGTTGGAGGGCGCCTACAACTCCAGCAGATGAGGCAACTGAGGCAGAGGCATTCAGTCCTCTCTTTTGTCCGGCTGTTGCCGGCCCGGATCAGAGGCTGATACACAGGATTCTGGGGAAAACAAAGTACCAAGTGGACAACCGCCCCCCCCAACCCGTACCATCAAATTGCCAACTTCCCGTCCCTTACCCAGAAACCATCCAATCAGGGCCCCTCCGCTCCGCCCCAGGAGCGCCTGCCTTCTTAACTGGTCATTGGCTTACCTTTGATGGGCGGAGAACTGAGTTTCAGAGAGGGCAAGACTTTCGCTTACAGCTGCACAGCAAGTCGGAGCAGAAATTGGACGCCCGGAATCATATCCGCCCCCTACAGTTTCTGAAGTTTTGGTAGCTCTGACCATTCGTATCACATCCTCCCCGTAATTCTAGTGCCGGAGCTCCTCCGAGCGCGCTGAACTCTCTGCCCTTCGCGAGGAGTGGTGAGAGTTGCGCGGCAGAGAAACTGCGAGTTCCGTCCACCGGTCCCCTTTAAGAACCGACCCCGGCGGGACTACATTCCCCAGAAGGCTTTGCCGGCACGTTATGTAACTTTCCCTGCGAAGCGGCCTCTGGGGCAGAAGGAGGTGGAGGCGGCGGTGGCCGTTGCAGTGGTGGCGGCGGGAGCGGCGGGAGCCCGAGGCGGCGGCGCCCGCGGCCCATCGCCGGCCCCGAGCTGTGCGCCTCGGCTCGGAGCCTGGACCGGGCGAGGGCGCCGACCTGCCTCTGCCTTCCTTTTCAAGGAGGCGGGAGTGAGGAAAAAGGCTTAGGGCCCAGGGGGCGGGGAAGGGGGGCCGGGCCTGGATCCGCGGGGAGGCCGAGCCGGAGGCCCGACTGTGGCTCGCGCTTTCCTGGAGACACAAATCGAACATCGACGGCGCGGATCGAACGTCGGCGGCGGGTGAAAGGCGGGGGCCTTTCGGCACGCGCTCGGGGGCCATGGCGTCGGTGCAGGCGTCCCGCCGCCAGTGGTGCTACCTGTGCGACCTGCCCAAGATGCCGTGGGCCATGGTGTGGGACTTCAGTGAGGCCGTGTGCCGCGGATGCGTGAATTTTGAGGGCGCGGATCGCATTGAGCTGCTCATTGATGCCGCCCGCCAGCTCAAACGCAGCCACGTGCTCCCCGAGGGCCGCTCACCGGGACCCCCGGCCCTCAAGCATCAGGCCACCAAGGACCTGGCTGCTGCTACTGCACAGGGGCCCCAGCTGCCACCTCCGCAGGCACAGCCGCAGCCTTCGGGGACTGGCAGTGCCGTCTCGGGCCAGGACCGCTATGACAGGGCCACATCATCCGGCCGCCTCCCCCTGCCCTCACCTGCCCTGGAGTACACCCTGGGGTCCCGCCTGGCCAATGGGCTGAGCCGCGAGGACGCAGTGGTGGAGGGGGCGAGAAGGGCCCTGCTTGGCTCCATGCCTGGCTTGGTGCCCCCCGGGCTACTGGCAGCTGCAGTGTCTGGCCTGGGAAGCCGAGGTCTGACGCTGGCACCCGGCTTGAGTCCTGCACGTCCGATCTTCGGCTCCGATTTCGAGAAGGAGAAGCAGCAGAGGAATGCAGACTGTCTGGCAGAACTGAATGAGGCCATGCGGGGCAGGGCAGAGGAGTGGCACGGGCGCCCCAAAGCGGTGCGGGAGCAGCTGCTGGCGCTGTCCGCCTGTGCCCCCTTCAACGTTCGCTTCAAGAAGGATCACGGACTGGTGGGGCGGGTATTCGCCTTCGATGCTACTGCCCGCCCTCCAGGCTACGAGTTTGAGCTGAAGCTCTTCACCGAATATCCCTGTGGTTCTGGCAACGTGTACGCAGGAGTCCTGGCCGTGGCTCGCCAGATGTTTCATGATGCTCTGAGGGAGCCTGGCAAGGCACTGGCCTCATCAGGCTTCAAGTACCTTGAATATGAACGCCGACACGGCTCAGGGGAATGGCGCCAGCTGGGGGAGCTGCTAACCGATGGTGTCCGAAGCTTCCGTGAGCCAGCTCCTGCCGAGGCCCTGCCACAGCAGTACCCAGAGCCAGCTCCTGCAGCTCTCTGCGGCCCACCCCCGAGGGCCCCGTCCAGGAACCTGGCGCCTACGGCACGCCGTCGCAAAGCATCCCCTGAGCCCGAGGGTGAGGCGGCTGGAAAGATGACCACCGAGGAGCAGCAGCAGCAGCAGCGACACTGGGTAGCTCCTGGTGGCCCATACTCTGCTGAGACCCCTGGTGTGCCCTCACCCATTGCTGCCCTGAAGAACGTGGCTGAAGCCCTGGGCCACTCCCCCAAGGACCCTGGTGGGGGCGGGGGCCCTGGCCGAGCAGGAGGTGCCAGCCCAGCGGCGTCCACGGCCCAGCCTGCAGCCCAGCATCGCCTCGTGGCCCGCAATGGTGAGGCCGAAGTCAGCCCCACTGCTGGGGCAGAAGCTGTTAGCGGGGGTGGTAGTGGCACCGGGGCAACCCCTGGGGCCCCCCTGTGCTGTACCCTATGCCGGGAGCGGCTGGAAGACACCCACTTCGTCCAGTGCCCCTCAGTGCCCGGACACAAGTTCTGCTTTCCCTGCTCGAGAGAGTTCATCAAGGCGCAGGGTCCCGCTGGTGAGGTGTACTGCCCCAGTGGAGACAAGTGCCCGCTGGTGGGCTCCTCTGTCCCCTGGGCTTTCATGCAGGGCGAGATCGCCACCATCCTTGCTGGAGACATCAAGGTCAAGAAAGAACGAGACCCCTAGACCACCACTGCTACCAGTCTACTGCCCCCTGTCCCCTTGTCACCCACCGCTGCTGCGGATAAATTATTCCCTCCCCCACCCAGCCCAGTGCCACCCTACCTGTGTACATACCCCCTCCCTCATCCCAGACGGGTCCCCCGGGGTAAATGCATTGAGGGTGGGGGGAGAAAGCTCGTGGCTTCTGTGCGAAGGCGTGTTTGGGGTCCCTTGGCCCCTCCAATTTCCCTCTCCCCTCCTTGGCTTGGCTTTGCTGCTGCTGTTAGTTGGGGGAGAGGTGCCTCCTTCCTCCTTGAGAAGGGGCCTCCTGGAAATTCGCTCTTTATAAACGAAGCAAAAGCATTTTATTGCTCCCCTCTCCTGCCCCCTTTTCCTCCTTCAATAAACCGAAAGATGGGGTTTTTTTCTTCTTGGTCCCTTAGTTTGTGAGATGCTGCGCCCCCTCCGGGACCGAGCTGATCCTGCAGGGAGGGGAGCTCGCGTTGTCTCCTCCAGGTGGCGCCCTTCACTCAGGCGAGCCCGCTGGCTGTCTACAAACGCCTGCCACTGGTCAACTGGTCTAGCTGTGAGCCCCTTCTTCAGGTGGCAGAATTGAGGCTCAGATGGAATGGCTGTCTCTTGGGAGCCATAGCCAGGCTCAGGAATTAGGCTTCCTTTCTGGTCCATCCCCTGCACCTGCCCAAAGTGTAGGGAGGAGTTGGCGCCCCTGGGGGGAGGGGCGGGGAAGATGCTTCAGGAAGATTTCTAGGAGGAATGGGGAGTGAGTTCTTGCTGGGCAGACTCAGAATGAAATACGATTGCTAGGGGGACTGCTCGGGGAAAGGAGACGTACTTCCATGGGTTACACTAACAGGGTCCTTGGAAACACGGTGGCTGTGGCTGCTTCTGGCCTCGTGGTGCAAGAGCGCAAGAGGCAGATACCTCGGAAACGAACTGGGTTCCTCGCGTCCATCTGGGGAGACCAGCCTCAACGGCGGCCATCCTAGAACACCATGACTAGCAGGGTGAAAGGCACTCCCCCCGACCTGCGGCCGCGTCTGATGTGCAAGGCCTTGTCCCGCACCTGTCCGGGTGGACTGATCATTAACCAGGACTTCCTGCTCGCTGATGTCACGGGGCGGGGCCTGAGCCGGCTGTGGCGGAGCAGGGGTTAAGGGGAGGGGCAGCCCCAGGAGCCCAGCCCCCACCCCTGCCACCCTGAAGTGGCCACTCTGGAAGGGAAATGCCGGGCCCAAAGGCTAGCAATGGCCTGGGGTGGGGGATGATAGTTGTGCCATGGCGCAGCACTGGCCTGCGGCCCAGACTCAAGGTCGCTCCAGACTTCGGGGGGCCACCGGGTGTTCTATCAGCTAAATCTGGTAGACCCCGCCGGGTCTGAGCCATCATCTTGGTTACCCGGGTGTCCCACCCACACATCCTGCAGACCCACGTGTCATTAGGGACCCGGGCAGGGGTTTTGTCTTCCGCAACTTGAGTTTTGTGGGGGGGTTTCAACTGATTTGAGAGAGAGAGAGAGAGAGAGAGAAACATCATTGATTTGTTGTCCCACTTAATTATGCATTCATTGGCTGATTCTTGTGGGTGCCCTAACTGGGCGGGGATCGAACCTGCAACCTTGGCGCATGGAGAGAACACTCCAACCAACTGAACTTCCCAGCCAGAGTCAACATCTTGAGTTTTTAAAACCCTAGTTCTTGGACTGAGGGGTCCTACCCCCCTCCCCCAGCCCTCAGGTCTCAGGTGTTCAGTCACCCCTGGCACTGCCAGCCTGGGCCCTGGGCAGGGCTGGGAAAACCGCCCCTGGTTAAATACACCAGGCGATAAGCCCGGGGCAAGCGTGTCGCAGGATGGTGTAATGTGCCTGTTCACCCCTCCTGGGCAGCCTTGTGGCTGCCCTGGGCACAGCTCTGCAGACCCAAGCACTGGGTCGCTTTCCCTCCCCCATCCTTGGGACCAGAGGCCTTCAAAGGCCAGGCCCCTCCGCCCCAGTGGGGGTTTAAGAGCTGTGGAGGACACCTGGTCCTTTAAGAACAGCTGGTGGGTAGGTGGGGGGCAGGGGAGTCATCCCCAGCCTGGCCCGGTGTGTGTATTCTAGATAGAGGCTGGGTTAACCATTAACAGAGCAGAGGACCTGACCTGTGTGGGTGTGAGGGGCTGGGTCAGCCCCCTCCCCCAGCACCAGGGTGGGCCCAGAGTGAAAGGGGTTCTGCATTTATTTGGGGGATCCATGAGGAGGTGATGAAGCTTCCAAAAAGAGAGAAAGACCCGAAAGAGACCTAAAGAAAGCGGGGTGGGGGGTGAAGCAGAGGTGGGGAGGGAGATGTAGAGAGACCGGGTCACTGAAAGAGGGAAATCTGGAGAGAAACAAGGAGGGCTCGGCGGACGCTCTGGAGTGTGGGGGACGAGGTAGGCGCAGAGAGACAGACGTTCTGGAAAGAGAAAAATATCTAGATACACCAACAGAGACAGAAGGCGGGAGAGAGGAGACTGACGTTGGGAGAGGGGATAACGAGCCAAGGAGCGAGAGAGAGAGAGACTGTGAAATCAAAAAGACACAGGTTTGAGCCAGAGAATTGGGACGTCTCCAAACCTGAACATTCTACGAGACACAGGGAGAGCAAGGAGCACTGTGATGAAGGACAAGCTCCATCTGGCTCGGTCACTTGGTCCCCTCAAAAAGGCCTAGTCAACACCTACTCCTCCTCCAGGGCACAGTTCAAGGGACACCTCCTCCAGGAAGCCCTCTTTGACACCCCAGTCTGTGTCAGGTGCTACTTCTGGGCTCTGACAGACCCTGCACATTCTGAATCTTCACTGGGGACTGGACTGTCAGCCCCAGAAGGGCAGGGCCGGGCTGCCTCAGTCACCACTCTGTCCCCAGCACCGCACGCCCACGCCCCCCGCAGGGCTAGTGTAAAGGCTGGATAGATTAATGGTCTCCTTTCCTTCAGTGAAGGTTTATGCAGCATCCGCTGGGTGACAAACACCACGGTGAGTGCTGTGGTTTAGCAGGGAACACACTGTAGCCCCTACCCTCACGGAGCTGACATTCAGGTGAGAGGTACAGACCTGTAAAATGTGACAGCTGTGGAGCAGTAAGTCCTACGAAGAACAAACAAAAGCCAGAGAAAGGGGATAGAGTGATGGAGTTTGTCATTTAAAGAGGGAGGTAGGGATGGGCCCACTGAGGAGATGACAGTAAGAACTGAAGGAGACGAGGGAGCGAGTCAAGAGAAACCCGGAGAATAGCACGTGCAAAGGCCCTGAGGTAGGAGCCTGCTCGGCTAGTTCCAGAAGCAGCTGCGTAGCCAGTGCAGCCCTGAGGCTAGGAGGACAGTACAGGAGCAAGGGGGCCCGGCAGGCCATGGTAAGGACTTTGGATTTAGTTTTGAATGCGGTGGAGGGTTTCAAGCCCAGAAAGTAGGGATGGAGCCCATGAGGCAGAAATGGCAAAGCACCTCACGTATCTGTGTATCCAGGGCTGAATAAATGAACTGGCACATCTGCTCAGTGAGTGTGTGCACGAGTGAACAAGACCCAGACTGACAGAGAAAAGGTCAGAATGGCATTAGAGGGACAGACAGACTCCCAGGGACAGGCCAGGTAAGGACCCAGGGACGCCCAGGGACAGCAGACACAGACAGTAGCCCGGCTGAGAAGTCCCACTTCTTTCAGAGCCCCCCCCACCCGGAAAGCTTCCCTGAAGCTGGAAAAAACCCCAGGCTCCCCTGCCCGCCTCACCCGTGGCGTGCCCACTCACACCTCAGGCAGAGGAAGCTGGCAGGCTGCACAGGAACCTTTTGTGCGGGGGGAGTGGAGGCGGGTGGGCAGCGGGGACGAAGGGAGAGGAGTGGCGGCCGGGCAGGCAGCGGGCAGCGGCTACACAAAGGCCCCAGTGTCTGCCCTCCTGCCCCGGGTACAGATATAAATAATACGTATATATATCTTTATATATATATATATATATACACCAGTGGGCTGGGAGCCACACACTTCCCTAAGGGCCCGGGCATGGTCCTGTGGCCGAAGTCTGATCCTCTGGGGGCTGGGGGCCCAGACACACGGACAGCGTGGCTGGCACTGAGAGACTGGAGCTGAGAGGACACGGCGACAGGAGGAGAGAAAGAAGCGTACAAAGCGTAGCAGAGAGAGAGAGGCAGGCAGAGAGAGCCCCGGAGTTAGACCCAGCAGAGCGTGCGTGGGCTGACGCAAGCAGAGACAGAGCAGGACAACGGGGAAATCAAACTTCACTGAGAAAAGACAGAAAAGTCCGAGGTAGAGAGACAGTGGCAGAATGAAGACCAGGGTCATGCCAGAGAAGGCAGAAGCCCCAGAGAAACCCAGGTGAGAGGAAGTAAGGACAGAAACACAGAGGCCAGCAGACGCCCAGAGGCACACACACAGAGAAGCAGACAGACAGACAGGGCAGGGCCAGGCTGGGGCTTGGGGAGGCTGGGGACTGCGGGTAGGGGGAGCCCAGGGCATGTCTCCAGTTTGGGGGCACTGCCTGCGGGACACTGGTCCAGCCCAGCCCAGGGCAGGCCGAGGGCCGAGGGCCGGGGCGGAGGTGCAGGAGGCGGCCCTTGGGTTCCGGATCCCGGTGTTTACCTGGGGCAGGCCTTGCAAACAGGCGCCCGGCCTGGCCTGTAGAGGGTGGGATGGGATGGGCCCCGCTCTGGCACCAGTGGGCCGGACACACCCACCTGTGGCCTGGGCGGTGAGTAACCCGGTGACACCTGGGCAGATGGTGACACATTGAGGGGCAGACACAGTGACACACAGAGACAGATATAGGCAGACCCGACGTGTCAGAGACATAAACAGGCCCCCGGACCCAGTGACAAAGACACACTGTGACAGACACGGGGACGGACACCCAGGTACCGAGAGCAGGACACGCTGACGGGCAAAC
>PVJI01006213.1:0-88641 GCA_004026765.1 Micronycteris hirsuta | reverse complement strand
ATTTGAGTCCCAGTTTCCTTATCTCTGTTGGTTCCCTGCAGATCTCTCCTCATCTGTTCAAGCAAGTTCATTAATTTTTCGTCGAATTCTGAAAGCATCCTTATTACCAGGGATTTGAACTGTGCATCTGATAGGTTGGCTATCTCTTGGTCGGTTAGCTCTGGGGTTTTGATCTGTCCCTTTCTTTGGGCCATTTTTTCCCCCCTCGGTGAACCTGTTACAGTAAGGGGGGCGGAGTCTTGGGGATCCCCTGTGCAGGGAAGTTCCCGGTAGTTGTGCTGGGACCGAAGCCTCTGGGGGTGGGGCCTGAGCGCACAATGGCGCCTTCTCTGCTCTCCGCACCCACACCGCCTCCTGCAAGCACTTCGGGCCCCTTTGCGCTGACTCAGGGGGTCGCTCCGGGGTCGGTGGGAGCCGGGCGCAGACCGAGCTTCAGTCGGTCCCGTCTGGGTGAGCTTCAGCCCCGCGCGCGGGAACCGCCCCTCCAACCGCGGACCTGCCGTCTGCTCACCTGCTCGCCGCGGGGTCGCCGAGCACTCTCCCCTCGCTCTGCTCCTTCTGGTTCACCAGACTTGATGAATGTATCTTCTTTAATTCCTTGGTTGTCAGACTTCCTCTCAATATGATTTTCTGTCAGATTTGGCTGCGTTTGGATGTATAGATTTCTTTTTTTTCCCCTTGTTTGGTTGTGCGAAGCGGTACGGTGCATTCACCTATGCCGCCATCTTAGGAAGTCTGTGGTTCTCATTTGTGTTCCATAGTGGCTGTCGGTGTCGCGTGTCTTCGCTCGGTGTCTCTGCCGGCAGCGCTTCCTCGTCGGCACAGTGTCCCTTGCTCATTCCCTAATTAGTTAGTTTGACAGTCCTCTCTGTGCTTCAGGTGCATCCGTCCTCTGTCAGATCCGTGGCTTGCAGCTGTGCGCCCCTGTCTGCGGGCGGTCTTTGCCCCCTGTTCCCAGGGCTCTGAGAGAGCAGCAGTTACAGTTTGGATGAGGTTCAGTGTATTTATCTTTTTTATGGATTGTGGTTTTGGTATCAAGTCTAAGATCTACATGCCGAGTCCTAGATCATGGTTTCTTCTTACGTATTATTTCCCAAAAGTTTTTATAGTTTCACGCCTTATGTTTCAAGTCTGTTGATATTTGCAGTTGATTTCTGTCTAAGGCGCAAGACACGGGCCAGTGTCCCTCCTCCACGCGTGTTTACTGGACTGGCCAAGAAGTCTGTGACATTTTTTCCGCACGATGGCTCCAGTAGCACTTAGTTGTCTTTAACTTCACTCAAAATGATTTTGTTAGATTGTATTGTGACAGCTGTCACATCAGCGTGCATTTAAAGAAATCTTACCAAAATTGGTGAATTTTTGTGCAGCCATTTTGATGTTGAAGATGGAAGAAATACACAACATTTTTGGCATATTATGCTTTATCATTTCAAGAAAGTTAAAAATGCAACTGAGCCCTGGCTGGTGTAGCTCAGTGGATTGAGCGCGGGCTGGGAACCAGAGGGTCCCGGGTCGATTCCCACTCAGGGCACATGCCTGGGTTGCGGGCCAGGTCCCCAGTGAGGGCCATGTGAGAGGCAACCATACATTGCTGTTTCTCTCCCTCTCTGTCTCCCTCCCTTCCCCTCTCTCTAAAATAAATAAATAAAATCTTTAAAAAAATGCAACTGAAACGCAAGAAAAGATTTGTGCCATGTATGGAGGAAGTGCTGTGACTGATCGAATGTGTCAAAAGTGGTTTGCGACAGCTATTCAGCACCGAGTTTCTTGGTGCCACTCACATTTTGGTCAGACAGCTCTTTGGGGTGAGGCGGTCTCCTCCATTGGAAGGTGTCAGCAGCACCGACGGACAGCAGAGGTGCTGTGAGTGGCACGTGAAGGGCAGGGACCCAGGGCGGTCTTCGGGGCGAGTGGGGGCCGCTGTGCCCCATGGGGCCTCCTCTGAAACACACAGGGGTGTCAGGTGATTTCCCCGAACACGGCGGGGACAGTCTTCATGGGGACTTTTCCTGGTCTCCACCTGGAACTCGCCTCCCTCGAACTCCCCCCCGGAACTCTGTGCTTGCCTCTCTTTCAACAGTGCGGTGGTTGGGGGGCTCTAGCTGACCGTCGTGCCTCTCCTCTGGTCACCGTGTCTGCTGCCTCAGCCAGGACTCATGGGACCTGAGCCCAGACCCCTCAGAGCCCAGGATCGGCTGGGCTGTTCCCGTCTGTCCACTCCCCTTGAGATGGGGTCTGGATTTGCCCAGAGACTGGACCCTTGGCTCCTGCTCGCGGGCTTGTACGTGTGGCTTGAACTTGTTCTGCCAGCCCAACGGGGCGGGGCCTGCCATAAAAACACCCTGCGGCAGAGATATGGGGGTGTGTGGCCTGTGGCCGTGAGGGTCCTGGGTGGGGTGACCCTGGCAGAGAGACCCCTCGCTCCCCCTAGTGCAGACTGTCAACCCCTGAGTCGTTGGTCTTCTCCAGGCAACGAAGGGGCCCCGCAGGCCCGGCCCAGGTGCAGACATGGCCTGGGATCTCCCGGGCCGGCCGGCCGGGCCCTCCTCCAAGCACAGCCCGGCAGAGCGGAGGCACCGGCGCGTGTGCAGGGCCAGCCCTGGTCACAGAGCACATGCAGGTCTCACGTCTGTGCTCCGGTCCCAACTTGCCTGTGTCCCTGCCCGGGGCTCGTCGCAGGCAGAGAAAATCAGCGGGTGCTGCAGCCAGACAGTGAAGCTCCGCTCAGCAATGCCAGACCCTGAAGGCAGGCACCGGGAAGGCTCCGCCGGTCGGGGAGCGGTGCTGACCGAAGAGCGAGGCGTGGGTGCCGGCGGAGGCATCTGGCAGGGACCCCCAAACAGGGGCCTCCTTCCCCGCCCTCCATCTCAGGTGCACACACCGGTCCCGCCTTTGGGGTGACAGCTCTCGGCCTGGGAGCTGGGGCCCTTGGGGTCTCTGTCTGGGGTCCCGTCAGCAGGGGCTGCCTCCCCTCCCAGCCAGAGTTCTGCTCTGGGCAGTGGCTCTTGAAAACTCATCTGCTTACTTTTCTCTACTATGACGGCAGAGTCTAAAACCAATATATTTAAGGGTAATATTTTTACCTAAAAAATAAAACCGTTTTCCTGCAAAACAGATTTCTTCATGGCAGCAGGAAAACCCATTTTAAAAGCACTTAAAAACCCTATGTTTTGCTTTGCGTTTTTCAACCACAGATGAATTTATAGTTAAAATGCCTTTGGAAAAGATACCGCCTGTTGGTTTTATCTCTCTCACAAGTGAAGAAAGAGTTCGGGGCAAACCGCGGTTGACCGGGGCTGCTATGGGCGCGTTACTGCCTGATTCAGTGACTGGTGCCGTGAACTTTGCAAGCGGACCTGTGCGTGTGCTGCTGCTCTTCGGGGTCTGCACGCAGGCTCACGGTCCATGGTTTGCGGAAACTCTGGGCGCTGCGGTGTCAGTCCCAGGGGAAACGGCTTCCGCTCTCTGGCCACCCAGGACTTGGGAAAACCACTTTATTTTATGACAAGGGTAGGTTCCAGTTGACTGAGGGCCCCTAGCCCTACGTTCGCTTAATTAATATTAACAAAGGTTGGTGATTAATACGTGGCCTGAATACAGTGGAATGGGTGTGATTCAGACCAAGTGTTTCACGGTCCGACACCAAGGACGTGGGTGTGAGGACCGCGGGGAACAAGACCACGTGACAAACCATGGACAGTGCCGCTCCACACCCAGCCCTGAGACCTGTCCTGTGGCTGGTCCCCCCACCACCTCCGCCACATGCTGATGGGCAGCCAGGGACCGATGGGCCGGTGTCCATCCCTCCAAGGACCTTGGACCGTCCTGAGAGTCCATGCCTGTCACAGTGGCTAAGTGGCCTGCCCCGGGGGCAGGGGGTGGCAGTGACGGCGAGGCGTGCAGCCCAGTGAGGCCCCTTCTCACCCCCACACTGTCCTGCAGGTGTGCTGACTGCCCCTTCCGGAAGCCGGTGCCCGGGCATGGGGCGGGGCTGTGTAGTCCACAGCGGGCTCTCCTGCCCGAATCTGAGGCACATGCGTGCTCCGGGCTGAGAGAACTAATTAGGCTTCATTCACAAATTTCACAACTAACTCCTGGAAAACCTCGAGGGCTTGAGAGGAAATCGAGGATGCTCCCGTGCCCGGCCCCGCCCCCGCCGATACCTGGCAGACGCGTCGCGAACGTCTTTCATCACTGGGACAGTGGAATTGTGTCTCCTTTGCTCTGTTAGTCTGTGATCGTCAAAATGAACATTTGATCCTGCATTTCACTCATCACCGAAATGAGCCGTTGGGCCTTGAATGCCTGAAGGTAACTACCTTCAGAGAACCCTGATTTTACGGCAGGCTCCAAGCAGAAGGCTGGCAGGCTGGGCCCTGGCTGAAGCCGCAGCCTCCACAGGGCGCTGGGAGTGATGGAGGGGCCGGTGAGAGTGGGCCCTCCTGGGGCCCCGGCAGGGAGGCTCCCATGGAGTGGGGAGGCCTGGCTCTTTCCTTCTGCAAAGGCACCAGGGCAGATGGGGCTGCAGCAGACTGATCAGCAGGTGACCAGGCCATCAGCCAACACATGGGGTGAACGTGAAGCTTTGGGGGCCCGGGGCAGACCGGCCCTGGCTGAACTGTGGTCTTCCCAAAGACGTGTCTGCTGGGACCTCACAAGGTGCCCTTGTTGGGAGGAGGGTCTCTGCAGCCACAACGAGGCCAGGATGCCAAGGCAGGGCCATCATGGGTGAGGGCAGAGCGTTAACACAGAGGCGAGTCCCCGTACAAGGCGAAGGAAGGGAGAACAGACGGGATGCAGAGGAGGTGGTGGGGTGATGGCCGCGGAGGCTGGAGCGGTGCCGCCGCAGGCTGGTGGGTGCCGCAGCCGCCCGAGCTGGAAGAGGCGAGTGGGGACTCTCTCCCAGAGCCCATGGAGGGGCCATCGTCCGAGGACACCTTGACCTTGCACCTTTGACCGCCAGAACTGTGAGAGAATAAAGTCTGCTCTTTTGAGCCCCGAGGTTTGGCGGTTTGTCATGGCAGTTCTGGGAAATCGCCTGTTTCTCCCTGTGCTGTCCCTTCCCTTCCGTGGTTCAGGCTGGTGGCCGCGGTCCTGCCTCCATCCTCTCTGACATGGAGCTGGAGCCCATCTGCGGGTGAAGGCTGCCCGGAGGCGGGGGCAGGGAGGGCGGCCGGGGCTCTGACTCACAGCCTGAAGACCGGTGCTGCAGGCTGGGAAAGGGGCTCAGGGGATAGAGGTGGTGGCGGGGGCCCCGTGCCTCCTCCCTCCTGCAGCCGGGGGAGACAGACAGACACGCAGGCCGGCCGCTCACTGCCCGGCTCACAGCCGCTCGTCAGGTCCTCCTTTTACTTCCAGGCTCTGCTGGTCTCTGAACCGCTGGGTCGTGGGCCTCACCTCGTGACGCTGGGTCGAGCAGGTTCTCCGGCGGCTGTAGAACCTGTACCGTGCCTCTCGGCAGTGGTGCTGGCAAGCTGCCTGTCCATCCTCACGACACCCCCGTGACAGGCAGGTGGCGGTCCTGGCTCCCTGTCTTCAGGTGGGGCGACGCACACCTGGGAGCCGCTGGCCCTGGGACTCAGGAGAACCGTCAGGGCCCCCAGGCTGCTCCGGGCGGTGTGGCCCAGCCTGGCCTGCGGGAGCCACGCCCAGGGGCCTGGGGGTGGGCAGGGGCACGTTCATCTCCAGGTGCTGCCGCTCAGCACCCCGCCCACCCCATGCCTGGAGGTGGGAAGCCGGGTCCATGAGAGAACGCATGGCCTGACTCACTATTGGTCATTGTCCCACAGCTGCTGTCTCACTCCTCGGACCCCTGGCTTGCCTGCATTTGAGTACAGGTCGGGGCGCCCCTCCAGGAAGTGCTATAACTGGAGGGGCCCGAGGATGGGGGCGCACAGCCCTGCCGCAGTGGCTGCCCTCTCCGCCTGCTCGCCCTGAGACTCAGGCCTGTGCTATTCATTACGGTGTTAATAGGGATGGGAAATAGAAACTTCAAGGGTTTGATGAAATTAAGACTTTCCTGTTAGCTGGCAAAACTCAGACAGGGGCCGAAACACGTCGGCCCGCACGTTTGAAGACAGGGAAGCAGGGAAGCATGTGGTTCAGCTGCAGGGGCTGGAGCCCTAATAGAACCTCAAACCAGCCAGTTCGCTGCGGCATCTCTGCTCAGAGGCGCAGCCTAACGAGGTCAGGCCCTGCTCCGAGTCACTGCGGGTTCTGATTAAAGCACTCAGACGCCCTTCCCAGGGGCAGGTCAGCCCGTGGCTGTGACAGGGAGCGTGAGCAGGACCCCAGGCTGCGGGGGCTCAGTCTGCCCCATCAGTGACACCCGCAGTGCCCAGAGCTGGGAATGAACAGCCCTTGGTGGGGCGTGGGTGGGTGCAGGCCCTTCTGCCAGGGCCCAGGGACCCCGGCACGACCGTGGGAGACAGGCCAGCTGCTCATGCCGAATCCTCTTCCCGGCTGCGTGGGGGGCCCGAGTCCAGCTCTGACCGGGGAGTCTGTCTTGGGCACTGCAGAGAGCCGGGTGGCAGAGCACGCGGCTCCTCTTCCCCTGGACATGGGAGACGGCACAGTTAGGCAGGAGCTCGTTAGTGGACCGTCGGGAGCAGGACGTGTGTGTGGCCAGCAGCGACTGGTCTCACTGTGTGTCCTGGGGCCCTGCGGCCTGCGGGAAGCAATCGGTGAGCGGGCCGAGCTGGCGCGGGCAGCGCTGGGTGGAGCGAGACCAGCTGCGGACACACTCAGCACACACTCTGGGCACCAAAGCTTGCAGGGTGACCTGGCGATGCTCTCAGGCCAGTGGAGGCTGTCTCTCGTGTGGCCGCTGTGATGTGGCGTTCGGGCCTCCAGCCCCTGGACGGGGAGCAAGGCTGAGCCACAGGCGTCATCAACCAGGCCTGGACCTCGGGTCCCCGCACAGTCCGAGGAGTGGGTAGTGTGGTGCAGTGGTTAGAGCAGGGCGCCTGGATGCCCCTGACCTGGCTCTGAATCCACCCGAAGTGGAAACTCACGCTCACGGGAGAGGCCTGGGTGTGCACGTCCGCGGGGGGGGGGGGCTGTCCAGCACGGAGCTCCTCTGTCTCACGAGGCTGAGCCTGGAGCCCCACCTGGAAGGCACAGCTGGGCTCTGTCCCAGCCAGAGTGGGCCGACCCGCAGCCCCGAGCCCGCGGCCCCGGCCGGGCTGAGCCCTGCTTTCCCTTCTTCCCTTGGGTGCTCCCCCGGAAGGCGCAGAGGCCAGTCACCCTGTGAGGTCACCGCCACACGGACGTGATGTGGGCGCATAGAGCGTGCGGTCACAGGAGTCCAAGCCGGTAGTGTCTGCGCTCGGCTTGAGTGAAACAGTCTGTTACACACACATACTTGTAGGTAAGCTCTGAATTACTTCAGGGACTGAACTACTCACATTTGGAAAAATGCTCTTGCTTCTGAGGTGCTCAGTTCAATCCACTGAGAATCCCACGGCAGGGAGTGTGGGGTCCCTCCGGCTACAAGGTCCCGGAGCATGTGCACTGTCTCCTGGGCGGTGACGATGACAGACGTCACGTTCCCCAGTGCTGAGCTGTCCATTCATTCATTCTAATACTTACGAGGGATGTATGTGCCCTCACGTGCGTGGTTCTCGCATCCGTGGGGCTCAGCATGTGGGCCGTCGGGTCTCAAAGCTGCTCCCTGGCTGGACCGCAGCCCAGCATCACCTGGAGCTGGGCGGGAGTCCCCTTGTTTGGAGCCCCCCGACCCCAGCCCAGACCTCTGGATCAGAAAGTCCGGGCACACTCGGGTCTGAGAACCCGTGGTCTGGGGTTCCTGTTTATTCTTAGGTCAGTTTACAATTTGTATTTGTCTGGAGAATTGGCTGTTAAATTGGGTTCTCAATGATATTACCATGGAGTTGTGAACATATTTAATTCAGAATTTAAAAGTCGGGATCTGCAGTTGTTTTCTGTAAGACTGAACATTAAATTGTCTTCCCACACTTCTGCTTTTCCCGCTGGCTTCTCAAAACGCCGAAGGGCATTACTCCTGGGGTTTCTGTGTGGGCGCCGCCCGCACGGGTGTGGGTTCCTTCTCCTCGGGCACGTCGGGTAACGATGCCGCCTGCCCATGGGTCCGCTCTCTGAACCTGGAGGTGCTCTCTGGGCGGGGCCCTCCCTGGGCCCTGACCCGCCAGTACCCACGTCCGTCCCGGGGAGGGTCTGCGGCTGCTCCGTTCTCCCCCACCACCCACAGCTCCAGAGGGGCCCCGGCAGCAGCGAACCATGGGTAAGGAGCTCGGCGCTGCCGCCGGTAGAAACAAGGTGCTGGCCGGATAAAACAAGGCGGAGGGCCGGATTCGGCCCGTGGGCCGTGTGTTTGCTCCCTGTGCTGTAAGATGTGAGTAAGTGAAGGTTCCCCAGATGAGGCCGCCCCGGATTTAGGCAGACCAGCTGCGGGGCCCTTGGTCCCTGCTGTGTAGCCATCGGTGGCCCAGGACTCGCAGGGAGTGTGGCCCCGAGGATCGTGTTTCCTTCCTTCTCTCTGCTCTTGGAACAGCCCGTCTCCTCCCTCTTCGCTCCTCCCTCCCGGGGCGTCTGTAAATGCTTGTCTGTGCCGTGTGCTGTGTGAGGCGCTCGTGGGGGACACGTCAGACATGGTCTGCGGGCTGAGGGCTGTAGAGGGACTCCCTCTAAAGCCCCCCAAAACCCACGTGATTGTGTGTGACAAGTCCCAGAGTCGGAGGCACAGAGCAGCAGGGGAGAGGGAGGCGGGGGCAGGGCCGGAGCAGGGCAGCCCCAGGCCGTGGCCTTTGTGGGGTCTCCGAGGGGCAGTCATCTGGCAGGCTCCGGGCTGTGGGGCTGCCCCGGTCCCCTGGCTCCCGGAGGACTGAGGCAGAGGACGGGCCCCCAGCTGCAGGGGCACAAAGTGTTCGGGGGGTGGTTTGTGTGTCCTAACGGGGCCCTTTGCCAGCCCAGGGCGGGCAGCCTGTCCCGGCCAGAGAGGCTTCGGAAGGCATCGAAACGTCAGGATTTACAGAAATGAAAGTGCGCAAGCAGATACAGACAGCGCCGCCGCCCCCCAGCCCGGCGCTCTCTGGGGGCGCCTGGCTCTCAGGCAGGTGTGCGTCTGTCCTCAGGTGTCCCTCACATCTCACGTTCTCTGTGTGACGTGTCTAGGAATTGGGGCACCTTTGTGACAGAGCCCTAGCAGGGACTGACCGGCTCAGGTGCCCTGGCCGGTGCAAGCTGGCCTTGGGGAGCTGGCCTCACAGGGTCACGGTCAGCTCCCCCTCCCATCTGGCTTCCGAGGCCCCTTAGGGCCTGTCCTCCTCTTTCCCCACACTGTCCTGGCACAGGATACTGGGTCTGCAAGGCCCTCAGCAAGGGACCAATATTCTCCTGGTTCTCATTTCAAAAAGCCAGGCGGGACTCTGACTGGCCCAGCTCGGGCCCGGACGTTTCTTGACTGCCGTGACAGAGATGACAAGTGGGTGGCATAAGACAAGAGACGCTTATTCTCTCCCCGTCCTGGAGCCAGAAGTCCAAACCCCAGGGTGGGCAGGGCCACGGTCACTCTGCAGTCTCCAGGGGAGGGTCCTTCCTGCCGCTCCCAGCTTCCGGTGGTCCCAGGTGTCCTTTAGCTGTGGACACATCCGTCTCCGTGGTTCCAGCTCCTTCTCTGTGCATGCCACGGACTCTCCCTCTTGGCCGCCCCCCGCCCCTTCTAAGGACACTTGTGGATACATCGGGGGCCCACCCGCACGGTCTAGGACAATCTCCCCATCTGAAGACCAGCCACTTAATCACGTCTGCAATGGAAGATCACCTTCACAGGCTCCAGGAATTGTGACCTAGTGTCCTTGGGGGCCGTGACCACCTCACCACAGGCCCTGGGACCCCGGAACCCAGGTGGCAGAGGCTCAGCCTGGGTGACAGGCCCGCCCTGTGGGCCCCAGGTGGGTCCGCCAACTCGAACACTGGACGAGACGCTGGGGTGGCAGCTGCCTTGTGGGGACAGGAGGAGGGCGCAGCCCACGCTTGTCAGCTCTGGGGACACACACCGGTCAACGCACCACATATTGTCTGCCGCCCTGAGAACATTGGAACCAACCAACCAACCCCCCAGAACCCAGCGACATCCTGGACTCAGCACCGGTCGTTCTTTGACGAGAGGACTGGAGGGCAGTGTCTTGACTGAACAAGTACAATTTGGGAGCAAGTTCCTGGAAGCTTCTGGAAACTAATAGACCTCATCTGCCTCTGGAGAGGACACTTTACAGAGAGACTTCGGCGACTTGGAGCTCCAAGCCCTGGAGTTCCGAATTTGACCAGGGCCCCGCCCCGCTGTGCTGTGGGGTTCCTCCTCCAACACCCACGAGACTTAGGCAGTTCATAAAGGTCTGCTTGAGTTGGGTTCGGGGCTTTGCCTCGAGAGACGCACTTTGTGAGAATCTGTTTCTCCTTCCCGCAATTAAACATGATTTCCCCGGAACCACCTTCCGTTCCCGTGTCTCTGCGCCGGTGCTCACCGCCTTCGCCGCTGGGCCTGGCGTTATCCCAACACCCTTTCATTTGCACTCGGCGTTTCGGGCTCCCCGGGGGGTGACGCAGCAGTTTGGACGAGCCTCGCATTACCGGCTCCCTCCCTCTGGGGGGGCCGCACCCCGGTTGCTGTCTCTCCACCTGCCCACGCAGCTCGATTTCCTGTCTCGCCGGCAACTGCGAACCCCCGACGGATCTCGTAATCCACTGAAACTCAGACTCCCCTCCTTCCGCATTCACCATGGCTTCCGCGAGGATCTCAGAAGAAACTGAAAATGGGCAGCCGAGCTGTTCTACGGGTGCTTTCAGCTCTCCCCCTCGTGAAATGTGTTCGTTTGTTACGATTTCTGTTTGATGGCTGTCAGTTTCCTGCTGGACGCAACACGCTGCAGGATGAAGAGGTTTTCTGTTAGCCTTTCATTACTCAGTGGGCCATTTCCCTCTCGCGTGGCCTCTCCGATGTCTCCTGGTGTTTCATTTAGCAGGACTGCTGTGCCTCTGTGGCTGCTCCGCGTTGCACAGGACACGGTGGCGATGGGTTTGAGTCTCCGTTACCCGTGGGCTCCGGCAGGCAGTGTCCTCGCCTCCTGGGTGCTTTCGGTGATTGCTATTTCAACTTCACTTGCCTGGCTTCCAGGCGGGTCCCCAGCTCAGTGGTCACTCCCCTGGCCTCCCCCACTCTCTGCTGTTGTCCAGTGTTACTGCCCCAGAGCCCCCTCCGTCCACGTCTCCGGTCTGGGGCCACCGTCTGTTTCGGATTCACTTGGCCTCTCCACCTTAGATGTGTTTAGTTTGAGTTTTATTCTGAAGTCAAATTATTTGACCTATGTATAATATTTATGTATTAAATTATTCACACTGACCTTAAGGGTCTATGAAATATTTTCTTTCTTTTTAAAAAAGATTTTATTTATTTATTTATTTATTTTGAGAGCGGGGAAGGGAAGGAGAAAGAGAGGGAGAGAAACATCAGTGTGTGGTTGCCTCTTGCATGCCCCCTACTGGGGACCTGGCCCGCAACCCAGGCATGTACCCTGACTGGGAATCGAACTGGTGACCCTTTGGTTTGCAGGCCGGCACTCAATCCACTGAGCCACACCAGCCAGGTTGAAATATTTTCATATCTAAAAATAAGCTTAGCAAGAGTTTGATCAAGAGTGTTTTGATTCCTCCTGAGGTTTGGTGAAATGTCTGTGATTCCTTCCTCTGGAGAGCTGAGTGGGCACGGGTGAGTGTGGGGTATACGTGGGGTGAGTGTGGGGTATGGGTGGGGCGGATGCGGGGTGTGTGCGTGATAAGACTCTTGCCTCCATTCCGATTCAATCCCTGAGGACATTTAACTCTGAATAACATTCACGTCATTCCGTCCCCTTCTGGACACCGTGTCCCCTTTTATTGGGGACTCCTAGATCTAATTTATTTTGACACTTCGATTTCTCCTCCTTCTCCTGGAAATTGGTGTTGACATTTTTTCTATGAAGACATTGAACTTGGATGCTCTGTAGATAAAATTCACTTGAACTCCTCCGAACCCTCATTCAGTTTGTTCGGCTTATAGGACAGGAACCCGGAGGCGGGCCTACCTGTTTCCCCCAGAAAAGTGGAGTTTGGAGAGATTTCTGGACAGCCAGGGCTGGAAGAGTATTTCCTGGTTTGAGGCACTTGAAATTCCTCGTTAAATACTCGTGGGCTGGGGCTAGTGAGGGGCTGCGGAGGGCGGCACATTGTGACCCTCCGCCCCAGAGCGAGGCTGCTGGCCGCTCGGTCACCCGGGCGTGCAGGAGGAGTTCCTACGAACGCAGAGGCCATTGTCAGATAAAAATCGCCATCCCGTGTGAAAGGTACTTAAACATTTTGTTCTGAAACCTTCGTGCGGATCCTTAAAGCTTCCAGGTGGACCTTTGTCTCCAACACCACGTCTGACTGGGACCCGTGTGAGGGAAAGTGTGCTCTTGAATTGGACTCCTTGGGGGCCGCGGTCACTGGCTCCCTGGACGGTCCCGTGGGTGCAGCTAGATGTCCCCGTGGGAAGGAGTCCAGAGCAGAGGACACCCCAGGCTCTTGGCAGGTCCCGAGCCACATCCTTCCCCTCCGTCCTGGGAGAGCTTCCCGTCACCACAGCCCTCCGTCTGTGCTGCCGTTGGGGGTGTAATCATGCCGCCTCCCTTTGGCAGATGCTTTCGTTGGGGGCAAGTGGACGCCTACGAAGGTGTCCTGCGTTGGTTCTGGGCACGCATTTTAGCCTGGTGGCATGACGGCACGTGACCATGGCCAGTGGGGGGCGGGGCGGGCAGGCTCCTTGCACTACAGGCCGTGTTTGCGTCTGGAGGTCCTGGAGGAAACGTGGGCGGGACCATGTAGCCACCAGCCCCTGGTGGGCCGACAGTGATCTTGGTCAGCGTGCGTATGTCTGAAGTGAGGGCAGTGAGGGACCTGGTCAGGCAGCCCTCCCAGGACCTCCAGGCCTGTCACAGTGGCTGGTGGCGGGGACGTCGTTTGCAAGCCCATGTGCACCGTGGCCGAGGCAGCAGGTCAGCTGGTCGGGGCGGGAGGGAACGTGGGGAAACCAATGGTCTAGTCGTCCTTGCCTACTTCTCACGCAACCCAGGGGGCTGGTCCCCCTGTTATCGGGCAGGGTCCCAATGGCCAGGGCCCCGTGTTGTCAGGTGAACGCTCTCCTGGTGCTCACCGGGGGCGGGCACGGTGGTGTCCACATAGACCCCAGGCAAGGACGGTGTGGACTCCCACACCGACGCTCACGTTTTCTCTCTGGAATCGGCCCCGTCCTTTGTCCTGGGTAAAGCAAGGCAGCGGCACTTCTGAGCTTTGGAGGTAGTTAGGAGGAGGGGAGGGCGCAGGCAGTGTTGGGGGACATGAGGCCTGTGCCCGGTGTCGGGGCCCTGCCTGGGGCTGGAGTGGGCGTGTGACACCCCGCTGGGGCAGCTGGTCCCTGTCCCACCGGGAGGAGCAGCGCTTCATTCAGGCAGACTCAGCAGAGGCCCATGGTGGCCTGGACAGGGCACGGACCCAGCTGCCACAGGCCGTCCCAGAGAGGTGACATGGGTCCGTCCAGGCTGACCCCCAGTCTGAATTCCACATCCAGGGGGCCGGGCCACAGCCGTGGCCTGCGAGGGGTGTCCAGCCACTGCGGGCTTCACCGCCTTCTGGGCGGTCTGATGACTCAAGTGGACCCTTTACTGGGAGGTGCCGTGAGGTCTGGGGGCTCTGGGCCAGTCCCGAGTGGCCTGCCGGGACAGAGCTTTTGGTTTTCGAGGAGCGGAGTGTCTGAAAGCGTGGTCTTTATCTGGAGGGCGGCGAGGCGCACGGTGCCGCCGCCAGGGCCCCTCTGCACGGAGCCGCTTGTCCAGAGCACTGCTGTCCCCAGGGCCAGAGCCGATGGAGGGGCGGGCCCAGCGGCCTCGTCCACATCCCTGTGCGGCCACCACAGGGGGAGGTCTCCTTTGACTGGGCCCTGAAGAATGGAAACAAAATAAAACAAAAAGCCCAAAGCAAAGCAAATAAAGTCCTAGGAAACCTCCCTGAAAACGAATGACCAAGGTCAGAGGTTGGTTCCCCCAGGAGCTCATTAAGCTTGCTGCGTGAGTGCAGGTGCGGGTCGCCGCGCTCCCGGCCTGGCGCAGGGCTGCCCCGGCCCGTGCCCGTGGCTTCGTCTTTCCCTCCCAATTGCTGTTCAAGCCCCGTGTTGTCAGGTGAACGCTCTCCTGGTGCTCACCGGGGGCGGAGGCTGCTCTGGGTTAGTTTTCCCATCTCTCTGGGCATTTAGCAACGGCTGGCGGAGAGACGCTAAAGTAATTAAACAGCTGACAGTGATTTGGGACAGGGCTGAACCTCGAAACCAGCTTCTAATTGAGAAATGAAACGCATCTTCCCAACATCAGGGGTAGATCGGCCGGCTAATGCCTCGTCACCGTGAGTGTGGCGGCATTCCGTGTTTGAGACGGGGAGCACATGGTGACGCGGGCGCTCCAGGGAACAGGGGCAGGGGCCGGGGGGGTGCCAGGCAGGGTTTGATCTGTACGGGGGAACCGGGTGCACACGTGCACACGCACGCCTCCTCAGGAGCTGGTGCCAGCAGCCCGGGCTGCCGGGCTCTGTGCAGGGCTGAAGAGAGTGGACACGCCCGCCCCCAAACAGGCTGCTTTGACAGGAAGGCTTTTTGAGCTGAAGTGCAGTTACCTTCTCACACCCTCCTCCTCCCCCCCGCCCCGAGGCCTACGGCCCTTTCCCTTGTCCTATCGCTTCCCCAGAGACGTGCTGTCTTTCCGTCAGGACGCTGCAGAAGCCTCAGTCCCAGCGGCCCAGGTCATCACCAGCGCTCCCACTCTCATGTGCGGCACACGTGCAGAAGCGTGTGCGTCTGTCCCTCGTTAACGTGTCTTGTCCGGACCTAACCGTGGGCCGCAGGCCGCGAACTTGCGGTGGGACAGCGAATAGGGGCCGTCCCTGCAGGAGTCCCCCCGCTCAGTGTAACTGCAGGGGCGTCTCGGTAGAAGCCCAAGTTCCGGCTTCCTGCAGGGAGGGGTCGACGCCCCCCGGTGTGGCCCCAGGCCCTCGAGGAAGAGCCCCAGGTCAGCTGGCCCTGGAGCCCATGTGGACGTTGGGAAGGACTGCGGAGGCCCACGGTCCTGCGCCCCTCTTCTCAAACAAGCCGGCGGGCTCCGAGAGGAAATGGTCCCCGTCCAGGCCGTGGTCAGCAGGCTCCAGGTCCGTGGGCCTGGCTTTCTCCCCCTCTGCGCATCAGTGCCGCTGTGGGGTCCACTCACTGTGGCAGTCAGGCCGATGGTCTGCACAGACGACTCTGGGCCCCACGGTGGGGCCGTGAGGCGTGGCAAAGGCTGCCTTGTCGGGGGGAGGAGGGGGACCATGTGTCTGGTCCTGGTGTGCAGAAGGGGTTGGCACCACGTGTCTGCTAAAACGCAGGGCCCCGGTCACTAAGCTGCTGAGCATGTGTGTGGAAGGGATGTGGTGACTCAGACACCAAGACTGTCCTCGGCCGGGGCCACCGGAGGGGCAGCAGCAGGGCGCGTGGGTGGTCAGTGTGCAGGTGGCCGTGGGCCGGCGGGTGCCGAGTCCGAGTGTCTGTCAGTGAGGACAGATGGGGGCTGTTGGCCGCACACTTACCAAATTCCCCGTTCCAGGTCTCGATCCCTGCCCTCCTCTAGGGTCCCTGGGAGCCTCTCATGACACCAGCGGGGAAGGTTCTGGACTGAACCACTTCGTGTGCTCAGGGGAGAGTGACGCCCACACCGGGGTCCTGGTTGCTTTGTCCGGAACAGACGGGGCTTCACCCGCCACTCGCCAGGGACGTCTGTGAGCAGCTGCGCGTGGGGCCATGGGGCCGAGGGGCCCCTGCGGGGTCCCCGTCCTTGTCTCCTCCGACCGCTGGCAGTGGCAGCTCGGAAGTCTAATTGCATCAGGGCCAAGTTTGCTGCTGCTGGTTTTTAGTTAATGGGCTAAGTTATGATTTCACACTACAATATCAGCATCCATCCACAGTGAGTACATTAAATGCAATTAGTGTGGATTATGGATTCGAAATGAAGAAGGAAATATATTAATACGTCTAATTACTATGTTAATTCGACATTGGAGCCATAATATTTCAAAACTAAATGCTAATGTTGATAGAGCTATGATTATTATTATTTTTTTTGGAGTGCAAAATGAATCTCTGCCGTTCTGCTCAGAGTGCACAGCTGACACTGGCCCAGCCTGGGGGTCTGCGGCAACCCGGGGGGCTGAGTGGCCCCGACAGCACCCGAGCGGGCCGGCCTTGGCCGTGGAGGCCCGGCAGAGGCGTCAGCAGCCCTGTGGCGTGGTCTCACACACTGCCTGTGAGTAGCTGCTATAAAGGCCTGAGGATGTGACCTGAGGAATTTCAAGGAATTTTTTGGACTCATGCCATTAAATGCCACGTGACTTAAATGTCCTCAGTTACATTTTAACGTCTGTGGCATTCTAGGCCACGCCTGTTCCAAAGCACTGGGAGCAGCCAGCGGGCGTCCCCGAGACCCTGGCTCACAGAGAGGAGCTGTGTGGATGCTGGTCCTGGACACTGGTCCTGGACGCCACGTGGAAGCCTCGGGCAGGGCTGTCCCTCGGGGCCGGCTGAGCAGGCGGAGGGCCCGGCTGGCCCAGGATGTTCCTGATGTTCACACT
Organism: Micronycteris hirsuta; assembly: GCA_004026765.1. NCBI lineage: Eukaryota > Metazoa > Chordata > Mammalia > Chiroptera > Phyllostomidae > Micronycteris > Micronycteris hirsuta. Next base: position 71,940 of record PVJI01006213.1, on the reverse strand, counting down.
GACAGTCCTGTGTGCCGGGAACACGCTTGGTCCTGGGACAGACACGCTTCCGCTCATCCTGTGTGTCCCGGGTACCCCGCCTGGTGGGCCCAGCTCAGGCCCGCCACCCTCAGAGCGCTCAGGGCCCCGCAGCAAGGACACTGGCAAATGAAGGAAGGGCCTTCCCTGATGCTTTCGTTCCAAACATGTGTGATTACTTGTCATTTCGTTTCAACGTGGCCTTGGGGCTCGGATGGCAGCCCCGGGGGAGACAGACCTTCAGAAGGCAGAAGGCAGCCTGGGCTTCAGCCAACGCTTCAGCTGTTTCCGCCAAGTGTCCCCCTACCAGGCCCAGGCCCCCAGCGGGTGGGTGCCTGCTGAGCAGCCTCCTCGGTGCAGACCGGTTTGCTTTCCTTTGGGAATCTCACCTGATGAGCTTCCTCCTGGGAGAGGGAGACACGGTCTGTGGGGAAAAAGGTGTCCCGTCTCCCCTTGCCGAGGAGGGAGTGAAACCCTGCAGCACGCCCACCGGACACCCCTGCGGGCGCTGAGTCCTGAGCAGAGTGGCACACAAGTCACAGGTGGCTGTAGTGCCCTGCTCTTCCTGGTTCTGCTGCTCACCCACAGTACCTGGTGAGGACGCGGGCCGGGGTGCGGCCGGACGACCCCGAGCCTCGTTTCCGGCTGCCCTTGGCCTGTGGACATCAGGGATGAGACTCTCTGAGCGTGGCCACGGGGCATTTCTGGGTCTCAGCCCTCACGGGGTTGAGAGCGGAAAGGCTCGAGCTGGCTGGCGCTGTCCGAAGCAGCCAGCACCTCTCCGTCGTGGGTTTCCTTCCTGGCAGGGGTCTCTGTTCCCAGCAGGTGCTGGCCGGAGGGCGGGGAGCAGGGGACAGCTTGCTGGGTGGGTCGGCTCCCAGGCACCGTGGGATGCCACGGTGTCATCCCGGAAGAGGAATGAGCTTTCTGCTCTCTGCCGGCTCAGCTGGAAAGCCAGGAGAGAATGTCCCTTATTTCCTTGAAGGCCTGACACCCGCCACCCACTGCCAGGGGACAGCTGCTCTTACGTAAAAACAGGAACCAATTCTGGTGAGTGTCAGCAAAAGGAGCTTTTCCTGGGAGGACAACGTGGCTGGCAGGACCGAAATGCAGACGGGAAACTCAGGCCCAGAGAGGCCCAGAGTGCAGGCAAGGCCAGCGCTTGGCCACTCGACTCAGCAGGTCCAGAGCCGTGGACGTGGCCGGCGCCTGTCTGTGACCGGCACCTGGCCGGGCAGAGTGACCTGAGCATCGGTCACAAATGGGTCCTCACCTGCGTGTGGGTGCACAGAGTCTCAGCTGTGTCACGGTGCCTGCTGAGCCCTGGGAGCAGGGACGGACACCCGGGGACCCTGAGGGAGGTCTGGGCATGCCCCAGACGGCCGGCTCCAGAGACGTCCTGGGGGTGTCATTGTCGGGCAGCCTGGGGTTGGCGTTTTATCAGAATACCAGGCAAAAAGGGGGATCCAGGTGTGGGGAGTGTTGTCCTGTTTCAGACTCCGGGGTGCTGGGTCCCATCCCTAAGGAGCTGTTTGGGTGGGTTACGGTCCCATCCCCTCTGCCTTATAGCACCATGAGGGCCGGGGGTCCTGGAGCCTCGGCCAGAGGACCCCACCTCGCACTGCTGAGCCATTCCCAGTGGCCAGGGAGGGGTCCCTGCTGTGTGCAGCCCTGTCTCGCGCACACGTGACCCCCGGGACCCTCTGCCTGGCTGCTCCTCTCCGGGGCCCCCAGGTGGGGCCTATGGGTGTTTCCAGGAACTGCGCGGCCTCTGTGGCTCCCCGCACGGCTGGAACAGGACGCCGGCCTGTTAAAGTGGCTCCTCGGGTCCGAGCAGCTGGGAGTGGGCATCACGCCTCCCGGCCTCCCTTTCCCTGTTTCGCCGCAGCCCCGCTGCCACGACCTGCCAGCAGCCCGGGGACGCGCCATCCTCTCTGTCCCAGGCGGCGTTTCCGCTCCTTCACTGTCTGGATTGCCGTCCATTCTCTTTGTCCCTCCAGAGAGGGGCCCCCGTGTAAACGTGACACGCTAGGCGAGGTCCAGGTGGAGGGCACGGCGTTGCCGCCTGCTCCCCGGGGCGGCTTTGGCCCTGATGGCGAGCCTACGGGTGCCGAGCTCTGGAATCTGACTCCCACGTGCGGTCTTGAAGCCGCTGTAAACACGGCGTTTCTTTGACGTTGGCTCCTGAGTGACAGGTGTGGGCAAACGCGCGCGGCCCGTTCCTGAGGAAAGAGCGGGTTTGCTGCACCGCCGGCTCACGGTTTACGTGAAACCACATGACGTGAACGGGGTGGAGCGTCGGTCACCGGAAGACCGGCTGTTTTGTAGAAGTCTTGAACTTGGCGCCTCGGGCAGCGCGAGCCGGACAGGAGTTCGACACCACGCGCCGGAGGACACGTCTCGTCCGTGACACTCACAGCAGAGAAGGGGACGGTGCAGCGACGCACGTGCTGCTGGCTTCCTGCCAAAACGCGGATGGCAGGTGAGCGAGGCCACGCGGGGACGCAGAGAGCACTGTTGTCACACCTTGGGGACACAGTCGCTCCGCAGAACCGTAATTGGGAAAACAGAGATTACGAGATTACTTGAGAGCATGAAATTACGTCAAGTTAATTCTGCCCTCCGTCTTGAAGCTGATTAGTGTAAAATGTAGTGAAATGTAATTTTTGCTAAATAGCTGAGCAGGAGGGTAGACCAGCAACCTGCAATTATGCTGATTGGGACCGAGTTTTCCGTGTGCCCGGGAGGCCCGAGTGCCCGGTGCCAGGTACCACGCTTGTGGTCACGCCCCGGTGTCCCTGCCACGGCGGGCCCCCTGGTTTCCGGGAAGTCGACTGACAGTGAGCTGTGCTATTTTTGCGATTGCCTTTTGGGGCCTTGAGGGCTCAACAGTCACTTCCAGTTCCCTTGGGGCGGGAAGAGGGGGCCACAGGAGGTCTTGCTGAAGTCCTTGGTGTGTCCGTGTCAGGGAGGGGCTGTCTGTCCCTGGGGGGAGTGCAGGGTTAGCGCGCCGCCCAGCTCCCGTCCCTGCCCCGCCGTCCCCAGCTCCCGATGATACAGCCACAATGAGAGCCTCGGCAAACACCCTCACCATTTGGGCATCGAGAATGTGGTCTTCGTCACATGTCAGAGGGAGCTATGTCCTTGTGTCCAGAGGCAGTGTGTGGCTTTTGACCCAGACACGCAGCCCCTGGGGTGCTCTAGGAAAGGGGTGTGTGTGTGTGTGTGTGTGTGTGTAAATTAAAAGACTGTCGCGAAAGGACTGGGTGCTGGTCCGGGCCCACAGTGGTGACGGTGGTAAGAGCCGAGTGTGACCCTGGAGAGAGGTGTGTCCGCCCCCACGGAGAACCGGCCTGGAGCAGGGGTGGGAGCTGGCTGGGTGACACCGCTCGACCGGGTCTCTGCTGGAGGAGCCAGCGGCGGCTACGTCATGTGGCCGCGTCAGCACTGCTGGGTCTCTCACCGGCTTCGCCGTGGGACAGGGGAGCCCCGGGACACTGGGGCCTCATGGGACGAGGGTCGCAGCTGAAGCAGGACCAGCCGGCTCTGTCACTGACGAGTAGCCCGGAGGCACTAGGTTCTTAGTTCGCCTATCAGACGTGCGTGAGCTCATCATGCCATCCGAGCTGGCGGGGCCGTGTCAGCCATGCACCTGAGACACCGAGGGTGGGTGGCCGCTGCATCCTTGAGGACACGGGGCAGGCACGACAGGAAAGTCAGCCCACGCTGGGCCTGCATCTTCTGTCTCTGACTTCCACACACAGCCGCGTTCAATAGAATAATTTCTTACATCCTGGGAAGTAGGACTGATGGGAGACAGGAGGAACACAGTGTGAGAGCCTCTCGGGGGGACAATCACAGCTGGGATGCAGGGAGCCTCGTGTTTCAGGGTGAGCAGGTGTAAACTGTCCCCCTTTTCTTTGAGGGGCAGGAGCGGCTCAAGCTGGAAGCTGTGGCCAGCGGGCGCCACGTGCTCCCTGCAGACCCCAGATGCTGTTCCTGGGGGTGGATCTTTTCTCCCCAGCGCGCCCCCATCCCGAGGGGGTGAGGAGAGGCCCGTGCACTGTCCCCGAGCACCCTTCTGCCCTGCGGCCCGGAGCCAGCCACATGGCCCTGCATGGCCTTCTCATCTGGGAGGGCCGGGGTGGCCTGTGGTGCCTCAGGTTTGCGTCTGGTGCAGGCGAGAAGGTCCGTGTGCTCTTGTCAGTGAAGTCAGCTGCATGAGGCCCAAAGCAGGCGGCCTCGTTCCAGCTCCCAGCGAAGCACCCCTGGGTGCCCGGCATAGAGCGGGTTCCTTGGGTGGCAGACACCTGGGCTCAGTGGCACCGAGAACACCCCCTTGCACGTAGAACTGACAAGTGCTGGGGCGCCAGGGCCTCTGCCGAGCTGCCTCCGCATGGCGTTGGGTTCTGTCTTGTCGCCGGAGCGCTTGGTAGGTCCCCGCGAGCAAGACGGCAGCCCATCGTTGGCTGCGCTGCCCCGTGAACTCCTGTGGGGAGGGCCCAGGGTTGGGGTGCTGGCACTGTCTGTGCCTGGGTGGCCACAGGGTGGGGGGCAGCGGCTTTTTCAGGCCCTGAGTCGTGGGGTAGAAGGGAGGTGAGGCCAGCCCCACCTGAACTGCGTGGACGGAGGGCAGTTGACCCTCAGCCCAAGTCCGGGTGCTGCCCTTGCAGGGCACACGGTCAGTAGGCGCCGGTGGGGGTCGTCCAAGGAGCTGGGTCAGCATGTGTTCATCGGCGAGTGAGGACGGCGCAGAGACAGAGTGTTAGGTGTCTCCTAAGAAGCAGAACCAACAGGGCACACGTATGCATGTACACACACACGGGTGCGCACACGCAACCGGCTCAGATGACAGAGGAGGCCGACACATCCCCAGACCTGCTGTCCGTGAGCTGGAGACCTGGGGGGCCGATGGACTAGGTGCCATCCACGGCCGGTAGGCTCAGCACCCAGGAAGAGCCGATGTGCAGTTTGGTTCTGAGGAGGGAGGCACGCCGGTGCCCGGGCTGTGGACTGAGGCAGGAGAAAAGCCCTCTCGACTGCAAGTGGCCGGCCTTTTGCTCTGCCCCGACCTTGACCGACGGGGCGGGGCCTGCCCATCAGGGAGAGCAGTCTGAGTCGCTCAGCTCACTGCGCCACGCAGCAGCCCCCTCCCAGGCCCACCCAGAATCGTGCGTGACCAAACGTCCAGCTTCCTGCGGCCGTGCCGAGCTGGCCCACAGGACCTACCATCTCAATAAGTTCCTTTTGGTCAGGGGGCCTGGCCGAACCCCTCCCTGACCTCTGACCCACCGTGCTTGACTGGGAAGTGGTTGAGTTGGGGGAGAGTCTTTGCTTTGTCATCTGCTCAGCGGTACCTGGTGACGTCCAGCATGCCTCCGGGAGCTGAGAGATTTGGGGTGGCGAGGGGCCGTGGTCCCGTTTGGGGGTGTGACTGCGAGAATGCTAAGATTGATGGGACGTAAACATCTCCTCTCACCCCAGACACACCCTCGCGACGGGTTTGTTTCTCCCCCAGTGCCTGAGCTAATTGCATTTTTAACGTCGTGTTCTGTACCTGCCGAGAGAGAAGCGGAGTCCGTAAGCTCGGTTAGTTCCTGAGAACACGTGAGTCCTCTCTGCAGAGGTGAGCAATGCACTAGCCGTGCTCCACTGAAGGAAGTGCAGGTGCCACCCGGGAACGTGCAGGTCACAGGGGAGCCTGTGAGAGGCGGAGTCTGCGGTGTCTTCACACCAGCAAGGCTGCACCGCAGATTCGGTCGGTGCTTCTGCCTCCAGACATTTGCTTCGAAGTGTCCCCAGAGCAGGTAATAGCGCTGCCCATGGGCATGCCACGGCCACATGCCGTCATTTATCCCCAAGGACCTTGGGGCACTGAGGCTCGGGGTGGAGCTGGGTCAGGGGGCTGCTAGTCTGGTGCGGGGCGGTATCCACATGCAGGGGCTTGACCAAGTGGGGGGAGGGTGGGGGCAGGGCCGCACACCCATGGGGCTGGTGGGACCCCTCTCAGGCTTCGCTGGGCCCCGCACCCAGCTGTCTGCCAGGCCAAGGTTGTGGTGAAGCCAGCTCAGCCTAAACCAGAGGAGCAGAAATGAGCTATGTGACTTCCGTCCCCTGAGACACCCCGCTGAGGGAGGTGGGCTCGGGAAAGGTCACCTATGGAAGCCGCTGTTCTCTGACCTTCCTGACATCTGTGCCATCCCCCCCCCCGCTGGGGTTGAGCTGTGCCCCCTGGCACTTCAGAACGAGGTGGGGTCTTTACAGAGGTGAGCAAGTGATAGTGGGGCCCCGAGAGTGGACCCAAATCCAGTGTGACTCATGATCTCACAGGAAGGGGACTTCAGCCAAGAGACAGGCACATGTCGGTGGGGGGGCCCTGGTGCAGGCCTTCGGGGCGTGCCAGTGTCCTTACCTGGCGGCCGCGCAGGGCTGTCGGGCTCGCACCCGTGACTGCCGGGAGCTGAGCCACAGGAAGGCCGGGTGGCAGGCTGTGGTTGCTGAGCTGCACGCCACGCCTTCTGGGGTGAGAGCCATTTTTGGGGTGACACTCTCCCTACCAGGAAGCCCTGCCCTGGAGGAACCTGCAGCGCTCCATGGTCTCATGGGTGGAGAACGTCCGGATACATCACCTCTGCCCTTTGGACAGGGGAGACCAGGGACGCAGTGACAGTCCTGGGCCCGGGGCAGGGGGATCCTGCAGGTCTGCGGGACGGAGCTGCCCCGGGACCTGAGAGCGACGGTGACGATGCCTGGCTGGAGGCATCAACGTCACGTGGTGCCCTAGGCCTGTCGCCGTCCCCTTAGAGTGGCGAGCACCATGAGGCCTGTCCTGGGCTGAACAGTGTCCCTCCCAAAAATTCATGTCCATCTGGAACCTCCAAATGTGACCTCACTTGGAAAGAGGGTCGTTGCTGATAAAGTTACGATGAGATCACGCGGGACAGGGTGTGACAGGCATCCTCTGAGAGGGTGAGCGGACCCAGGAGAGCGCCCGGTGGTGACAGGCAGGGAGCGGAGTGGTGCTGCCACAGCCACAGGTGACAAGGACCACCAGTGGCCGCCGTGAGCTAGGGGACAGGCGTGGGACAGTCTCCCTCGGCGCCTCCAGCAGGACCGGTCCCAGCGCCGCCTCGATAGTGGACTCCCGGCTCCCAGAACAGTGGGCGACTGTTATGGCAGCCCCCGGGAACTAACGCGCCGGGGGCTGGCTGTGGGCCCCCCACCTCTCTGAGGGTGAGTGCTGCTTCCTCCTGGCCCCGCCTCTGCACCCCGCCCCACACTCCCTCCTCCCATACCCCCCACCCTCCGGAACGGCGGGCGAGCCTCGGGGACGGGTCTGGCGCCAGCCCGGCAGGATTGATCGCTCCCTTCAGTCGGAAGTTGTTTGACCGGCGGAGTGTTTCAGTTTGCATGCTTTCTCAGCTTTAATTAACTGTTTGGCACATAGCATGCTTTCTAATGCTTTCAATTACCACGTGTAATTATTTAGATATAAATTTTAGAAATGTCAAGTGACTCGTTTTTGGCAGAAGTAGCTTGGAAACGGCAAACCTGCCACGTCTGTTAGTCTGTTCCCGGAAGCTCTCCAGAAAGGCTGCACACGGCGGTGCCCGTGGTCGGGGCGTGTCCTGCCTGTGAGAATCCGGGCCCTCCTGCCGTGTTCCCGACTCTGTCTCAGCGCCCAGGTCCCAGTGCTGGGGACGTCCGTGTCAGCCGGTCAGGAAGGCGGACGTGACATCTGACCAGGCGCAGTCTGTCGGCAAAGCAGCAGGACCCACCGCAGGCTCCGGACGCGGGAAGAGTGAACTGCTTCAGTAACTTCAGCGATGCTTGCTCTTGGACTTGATGGCTCAGGTCCACGCTAGAGTCTGGGAAGCGTGCGCCCAGTGAGTTGCCTGCGGGTCGTTTGCCTGCCTCCCTCCCCGAGGGTCACGTGCTTGCAGAACCGCCAGAGCGCCGCACCTCCTGCGGTTCCCGTGCCCGGCAGCTGCCCGCTTCTCATTGGCCGGGTCTCCCGGGAAGGGCGCACCAGGGCAGCTCGGCCGTAGGCGGTCCAAGAACAGAGCAGCCTTCGCTTTCCCCTGTTGACTTGATGCTAAGTGTCAGCCTGCACCGGCCCCTAATCAAACGGCACCGCTGGGCCGCAGGCAGCCCGCCCGTCTCAGGGACGCCAGGAAAGGGCTGCGTGCCGTGTTCCCGGCACGGTTGCCATCAGAAATCTCACCGCCACCGGGCTCTTTAGTTGGAGGCCATAGCCGGTGTCCGTTACCTGCATTCTGTTTGTGAAACTGCAGTGGAAAGTTGAATCACAGCACAAATGGCTTTAGTTTTTTGTGAGTGGGTGTGCCACCCACAGACCCCACAGAGCCTGGTGGTTCCTTTTTCTGAATGACACCGTGTGAACCTGCATGTGGGAGGGTGCGGGGGCCTGGCAGAGTGTCCCCATCGCGTCCGAGTGGAGGAGGGAGCAGGGCCAGAGCCCAGTGACGTGGGGAGGCCTGAGGCCCACGAGGTCCGGGTCACGGCCAGTCCTCATCTCAGAGCCCGGCTGAGAGAGGGGCGTGACCCCTGTTCCCCAGCCGCCCCGAGTTTGCTCCTTGTCATCTGTGGGGGGCGGGGGTGAGACCCACTCTGTGAGCAGGTGTTCTCAGAGCGATTGGGTTAGACGGGACCGTCTCAGGGCGCCCTGAGCACCGAGCCTGGTGCGCCGCAGCAGTGCTTGTGAAGTGTGAGCATGGCTCCTGCTCCAGCGCCCGGTCAGTGGGCTCCCCGTGCTGCAGGGAGAGAGAGGCTGGGCCCACTGCCCGGCTCGGCCAGCCTTCCCAGAGGGAGGGGCTCTTTCTGCAAACGAGGGCTTTCAGGTCAGTTTTGCAGCCACGGACTAAGCTTTCAGCAGGTCATGCCAGTCAGTCTCTGCCGACCCCGTTGCAGCCAATGGCGCCAGGTTTGGAAATCGGCCACAAGACTTGTGGCTGGCTCAGCTCCAGGCGTCTCGGCCCCTCTGGCCTGGTCACGTGAGCAGTGGGTGGCTCTAGAAAAGGCAGCCACGCGTGGGCTGCGGTCTCACTGAGAGCTGGGCGCCAGGCACCCAGAAGGGGCAGCGGGGGGGCTGGACTGGAACACCCTCCCCTCCCGGGGAGTCCCAGCGCCCTCCTCCCTGTCCAGCCAAGTGCCTGGCTCCTCACAGGGGCTTCTCTGCTCTCCTCCACGCGGGTGACCTCTGACCCTGTGCTCTCAGTAAATACGAGACGGGGTCAGGTGGTCCCCGTGGCGGCCTCCCCGGGGCCACGTGGAGTGGCCCGAGGGGCGTTTCTCCTGCTGCCGTGCTGATGCCCCTGTTCGCGCCTCCTGAGCTCAGTTTCAGGATTGGTTCATTTATCTTGTTCACGCCTCAGTGGTGACAGTATTTAATGGAGAGACATTTCAAGGCATCTTCTGAACTTGTGCATTTAGAGGCGAGAATCATGGCTTTACAAAGTCACTCGCAGAAACAAATTCTGAAGTTCAATTTACTTTGTTTAATGAAAAGCACCAAACAGCACAGCCCAGCTGCTCAGCCGCGCGTTCCCTCCGACACGTGCCAGGCCGCCCGCCGCTGAGGCCAGGGCCGTGGGCTCTGGTCGGGTGACGGCAGCCTGCGCAGAGCTCGTGTTGGAATTCCAGAACCGGGGGTCCCCGCCGTGTGTGGAAGGGCCTCACCGTCCCCGGGTGTCATGCCTGTCACCTCTCCAGACCCATGACAGCAGGGGCTGCTGATCCTTTGTGACCCGAGTTAGCACTTCCCAGCAGAGCCCATCGGTGGTGTGACAGGAAGCCCCGGCTGTGCCCAGAGTTGTCTGGTCTAGAACGAGTCATCTGGAGGACACTGGGCTCGGGCCCGTTGCTGTCTGGTGACCGTGACATTGAGCTCAGGGGCACGTAACTGAGAGGCCCAGTCTCAGCTTTGGCGAGGGAGCCTGCATCTCAGCTCCAGGCAGGAGTGCAGTGCGGAGTCCTTGGCGTCCTGCCATCCGTCTGCTCAGCGGTGCCTCCGAGGGGCCCATACCCCCTTCCCTGGAGGAAGGCTTGGCCTTGTAACTTGAGGTTCAGGGGTGGGGGGGTGGCTGCCTCTGGTCTCGCGGCCCAGGCTCCCTCCCACGCCGGCTTCACTCTCTCCGTCCTGGTTTTCCACCAGCACTGCCGTGTGACTGCCTGTGGTCGTGCCAGCCTGGTCCTCGGGAGAGGGAGGCCTCGTGCGGGATGGTCTCCGATGGGGTTCTTGTCTGCTCGGCATCGTCACTGTTCACCACTGGAGTCCCCGCAAGGCCATTCTGGAGATGAATACGCGCCACCCTGAGGTCCAGGCCTGCAGCCCCGTGCCTGTCCCTTCCAGCTGCCTTGCAGACACCACAGGCGGGGGCTCTGAGGCCCGTCTGCCGTTGACAGAGAGACGAGATCGCGCCCTCAGAGGCCGCATCTGCTCTCCTGACGGGGCGTGCACGGGCACCTGTTTCTGATCAGCTGTGCTCCACGGGTCTGCACTCGGCTCTTCGGCGAGAGAGCAGGAGCAGCCCCGGGAGTCCGGGCAGAGCTGCGGTGCTGGCGGACCGCCCCACGGGGGGCCTCCTTGAAGCCGCGTTTGCTTCTCCCCTGAGCCCCCCTGCGGGCGCCTCCCTCCTCTGCTTACGCAGGCATTCCTCATGGCCACGTGGGTTTTCACGGTTTCTGGGACGTCTCGATTTACCTGCCTGTCACCACCCCCTGGACGGACAGGCACCCCCTGTCCCAAGCACGGCACCTGTGGCAGACAGAACACTGGCTCCCCAAACTCGTCCACACCCCAATCCCCGAGACCTGCGTTTCTGTTGCCTCGCGTGGTGACAGGGACTCTGCGATGGCATTGAGTGGAGTATCCCGAGACGGGAGGCCCTCCTGAGTCACCTGGGGGAGCCCCGCGGGATCACAAGGGTCCTCGGGGTCAGAGGCAGGTGAGGCGACCTGCCAATGAGCTAATGCTGCTTCAGGTGGGGGTTCTGTGCCCCAAAGGCGGAGGAGGGGCCGCGGGCCCGGCGGGCAGGCACCTCTGGAAGCTGGAAAAGGCCCAGCCGGTCGCGCGGGCAGCCTTTGGGAGGAGCCAGCCCCGCCGCTGCCTGGGTTTCAGTGCGACCTCCCGAACTGGAACAGAGGGAGTCCCTGGTGATCTGGCAGCACAGCCACAGGAAGCGAATACAGCGCCCGGTCCCGGCCAGGCGCTGAGCGTGCGTGGAGCGAAAGGTGTTGCTGGAGAAGACACAGCCCAGGAACGCGGTTTTCCTGTGACTTCAGCTCCAGGGCCAGCATGGCGAGCTCTCTGCACTGTGTCCCTGTCCCACCAAGACGAAGACCATGTGTTGCCTGCGACCCCCAAGAGTGACAAGTCATACGTGTGGGCGACTCGGTGAGAGCGGCCTCCGGTACCTGTTACAGCGCTGGTGTAAAATGTCCGTTCTCGGCGAACTTGAAGGTTTCCACTCAACTTCCTTTCATGAAGGGTCCGTGATGTGTTTAAAGGAAAAACTGTGAGTTTGTCACTCTGTCATCTTTTACAAAGAGGCAGGAAAAAAGGTAAGAACGAGGAGCCAGCGAAGCTGTGATTTGAACTTTTGAAGGCGTTCTTCCTGAGCCCCACGACGCCCCCCTCGGCCCCCCGGGGAGACAGAAACACGCCTCTGGCTTAAAAGGAGGCTTTGCAGCTGTGTGTCCCGTCCTTTTCACTTGATGCCTCGGCACGTCCCTTACCTGCGGGCAGCATGCTGCCTTCGTTTCCATGAACTTGATGTGGGCACGTTTTTTAGGGTGCTGTTGGAGAGTGCAGGACACGAGGTGGGGGGCAGAGTGGGCGTCCCAGCCTGGCCACCGAGTGGCCCGTGACCGGGGTCGGTCACTTCCCTGTCTGGGTGCTGGCTTCCTCCCCAGTGAAATGAGGGGTCAGATTGGATCCCCGCCAGGCCCAGGCCCCTTTCAGAGCCATTTGATGGGACCCACGTCAGTTCTGTTCAGTCAGAGCTTTCCAAAAAGTCATCAGAGCTTTGCTGACCTTCCAGGTTTGTTCTCTTAAAAGAACAAAGAACAAAAGGACAGAACCAAATGCACACATTTCTAAACATGTTACTAAGCAACCCAGTGACCGCCATTCATCATTCTGAGTGAAACCTTTTAAACTGCACGATGTTCTCCGTTCTCCCAGTCACCTGACGGAGTGGCTTCGGGGCGGCCGTGATCAGCTGCAGGCCTGACGGGCCGGGGGGCCTGGGTCTTTGGCTGTCTGCGTGCTGGGTTTCGGGTTCAGCTCCCCTCTGTCTGTGGAGTGAACTGGCTGGGAGGGTGGGGTGGCCGCAGGAACAGCGGTGCTTGCCTCCTCTTCCACCCCGATTTAGGGAGTGGTGATGAAGCTGATCTTTTGCCTTTAAAGCGGCGATTTTTTCCCTTTCTGACCCCTGGAAAACTCGTGCTGAGGCTGCCCTTTCCCGTACTGCCTTCCAAATGAAGTCTACAACCCGAACAATGCATATCATATTTAAAAAAAGACTTAATATATGGCTCCTTTAAAGATTTATGAGCTTCTGCAACTAGGTTCTGTATAAAGTCCAGACTCTAGATTTTGTGTTTAATGAGATCAGAGGGGCTGATTCACTGGCTTCTTGGCACTTTATGGAAAGTCGATAGACGCGGCTCCCTGGGTCCTAGCAGGCGGTCAGCGCTGGGGCTTCCCTTCAAGCCCGAACGCGTGATCACAGGACAGCGTTTTGTGTTGAAATGGCCCAGAAATGCATAATTCAGCAAGCTGAGCCGGAGGTCCTGGGCGTAATTCACCCTCTTGGATGTGAACAGCACGCAACCCCTGTTTGGATTCCCAGCTGGAGAATATTGTTTCTAATGCCACGGGTCAGAGAATTGCTGTCGGTCCCCGAACAGTGAGCCATAAAGGGAAAGATGTAGAAGTAATTGCTTGTGGCTTTGAGAAGAAGTTTATGAAACTGCGCTGATCCAAATGGAATAAATAGGTTATGAGATATAAGAATTATCTGCCCTAGTAAACATGAAGTGGCTGTAACTCACCACTGTGCTAGGATCATCCCCGAGTGGAGAATAAACGGGGAGCCACACGAGGGGGAGGGGCAGGCCACCAGCGTGGGCGGCTATAAGAAGAGGGCTTGCTTTGTTGTTTTGTTTTCGCCATAAAACTGACATCATGCTTAATGGCGTGACCTTGAAGCCAGCCAGTCACCCGCAGTTGCTTCTGCCTTGCTCAGATGGATGAGTGTTTAAAGAAAAGGGGAGGAAGTGTCGGGTGGGGACACAGAGCTTCTCCGCTGCTGGCACCCCGAGGACTGGACTGGGTCACATGCATAGTGCCCCGTGGTTCACGGCAGCCTGCGGCCACCTTGGAGACGCACCTGTAGTGCCCATTGCCTCGCGCCTGCTGAGGGACACACGCAATGGAGTCCTGTCCTTACAGTGGGACTGGATAGATGCAGTGTGAGGGTCGAGCAGAAAATGGTGGGGTGGGTCTTTTTTATAGGCCTTCTTTTTAATTTTTTTCACAGAAACCACACAAGGAATCCACGTCCTTTGAGAATTCAAGAAAACAAAAAATACAGATATTTTGAAAGCAAGATCACCCACATAGCTAGCACCTAGAGTCAACCAGACATCAACGTTCTAATGTACAGTCTTCCAGACTTTTTTTTGTGTGTGTGAGGTCTGTCCTGAAAGAGTCCAGCCGTGGTCAATACAGGTGTAATGAGAACGGTTTGTGCAATGTTGATGTCACCTGGCAGCCAAGGAGCATGGACTGGAGTGCGTGTGTGTGAACAATGGCGACTTCACTGCACTAGTCAGTGGGGGCAGTAGATGCCCCTTGAGTGAGCTGTGTGGCCGTTGCATTCAAAATGACTGAGTGAGTAGAGCCATGAATCTGCCTCAGATTTGCATTAACCTTGAACAGTCCTCTGTGGAAACTATTCAGATGATGCAGAGGCCACAGCTGTGGGCAGCTGCTGATTGGCAGCTTCATCACAACAATGCACCCACTCGTGCTTCACGTCTCGTGCAGTTTTTTGGTGAAACATCGAATCACCCAGGTGACTCAGCCTCCCTACAGCCCAGATTTCGTGCCCTGGGACTTCTGGCTTTTCCCCAAACTAGAATCACCTGTGAAAGGGAAGCGATTTCATACTGTTGGTGAGATTCAGGGAAATACGACGGGGTAGCCGATGGCGACTGGGAGAGCTGCGTGAGGTCCCCAGGTGCCTCCTCTGAAGGGGACTGAGGCGTCACTGTCCTGTGTGCAGTGTGGCTTGTGTCTCCTTCAGTAAATGTCTCCAGTTTTCACAGTACATGGCTGGATACCTTCTGGGCGGACCTCGTGTGTTATACTTTTATGATAATAGGCCGCACTTTATACCCTCCTTCTTTTAATGGAACTATAACATACACAGTGCACACTAGTGTAAGTGTACAGCGTGGTGTGTTTGCACCCAGGAACGCACCACCTGACCCCACCTTCCCGGTCAGCGCTGTCAGCTCCCGGGAAGGCCTCACCGGAACGCTCCGTGGGGAGATGCCGCAGCGCTGCGCGGACGTCCGTCACCCACGGCCAGTTGTCCTGGCCCAGAGCACCAGCCTCCTGGGCCCTCACACGCTCATGCTTCCGTGAGGCGTGTGTTTTTGTGTGTGCACACCGCTCCTTCTTTTTCGTTGGGCCGCACGGTCTGTGTAGAAATAAGCCGCGCCTCACCCGCTCCGCTTAGGGATGCCGCCCCGGGCATTGTGAACACAGCCCTGTGACTGTCCCTGCTCTGCATCCTGGGAGGGGCGCACACTCGTTTCTCTCAGCCTCTCTCTGATACTTGAAGAAAAGTGTGGCTTGGATAAAAAATGCACACTTGATTAGCTTTCCCAGATACCGCTCAGTTTCCCGCACGCCTCGTTCTTGCAGATGCTCCCTTTTTAACCCTAGTCATCCTGGTGGGTGGGCAGGCAGAGGTGTTTCGTTAGGGTTATAATGCGCACTTTTGCTCATAAAGACGTATATTGGGCACCTTTTCACATGCTTATTGGCTTTTTAAACATCCTCGATTGGGATTTGCCTGTTCAAGTCTTTGACCATTTAAAAAGTTCAGGTAGATTTTTTATTACTGATTTGTGAGATGTCTTCATATATTCTGGACATGAGTTCATTTTTGGGTGTACGAATTGCAAAATTCTCTCAACAGCGATATTTTACGAACAGAAATTCATGTTCATGTGTCCAATTTATCAAGCTTTTTCTTCTGTTAGTGCTTTCTGTTATGTTAAGAAATATTTTCCAACTCAAGGTGAAGGAACTATGTCCCCGGGCTTCCTTTTTTAAACCTGATGGCTTACCTTGTGCATTGAGATCGGCGATAAACCGTGACCTGATCCTGGGCAGGGGCGGGACAGGGTGCGCTGCAGGTTCGCCGCCGCGTCCGGAGGGGTGCTGTCTCCCCACCGCACTCAGGTGGCGGTGGGTGCGTGTCTGTCTCTGCGCCCTGTGCTCTGCCGCTGGTCTGCGTGTCCTCAGCCTCAGAACACGTCGCCGCGGTGAGGACGGCTTTGTCATCCGCCTTGTCGTCTGATGGTTTGAGCCTCCCGACTGCTCTGCTCTTTCCGAAGACCTCTTCACAATTTCGGTTCTTTGTCCTTATTTCCATGTAAGCGTTAGACTTAATTTGTCAACTTCCACAGAACTGCCTGCTTGGGTTTTGATGGGGTTTGCACTGAATTAGGAAATTAATTTGAGGAGAGTTGACATTTTTAAGGTAATAATTGTTCTAATCCACTACCCAAGGACTATTTCTCCCTTACACCTTCTTTACTTCTGTAATGTTTTATCGTTTTCCACGCAGAGGTCTTGCACTTGAAGAAATATCCATTTATTCTCAGATATTTGATATTTTTGATGCTCTGGTAAACAGCACTTAACAATTTTTCTAATTTTTGTGGCACGGACGTGGAAACAGACTGGACTCTTGACCTTGACAGTGTTTCCAGTGACCTTCTAGAGGCACCCACTCCCTCTGAGAGTGCGTCTTGGGTTTTCTGTACACGCAGTTATGCCCCGTGCGAAGCCTGCCACTTTCGTTTATCCGCACCTGCCTGCCCTCCTACCTGCCCCCCCGCCCGCCAGGCTCTGCCCGCGAGTTCTGACACGCCGCCTCTGGCACGACACCCGACGACGATCTTGAACTTATGATAATGGGCGTCCTGAACCCAGAGGGGAAATGTTCTCTCTTTCAGTATCACCTGCGCGGCTGGCTGCAGGGCCTTCTTTCCCCGAGGGACTCTGTGTCCTGCGCAGGGGGACCCTTTGTGTTCCCGGCTTTCCGAGCATTTTAACCACAAACGGGTCTTAAACGTTATCAGATGTTTTCCTTCATCTTTGCTCTGTCCTTTGTTAATGCGGCGATAACATTTATTGCTATTTAAATATTAACTGACCCCTTGAGTTCCCGAGGAAACCCCGTTTGCTCAGGATATAGTACCCTTTGACTATCCCCAGATTCAAATCACTCGTGTTTTGTTTAGGGTTTTTGCGTCTGAGTTCATGAAAGTACTGGGTGATAATTACCTTTTTTTTTTTTTTTAAGTGTCACTGCCATTTTTTGGTGTCGGGTCCTGGGACACACCTAAGATTAATTGGCAAGTGTTCACCTTTGTTTTTCTCTGAAAGGATATTTTTTCAGGTTGATATTATTATTTTTAAAGGCCTGGAAAAATCAGTGAATCTACCTGGGAAGTCAGAAGGTGTCTCACCATTGATTCCATTTTCAGAACGGATATAGAGCTATTTAAATTTTCTATTTTTTATGCCACTTTTCTAGGTCATTCTTCAAAAAGTTTGTTCTTTATATCTAAGTTTACAAATTCTGTGCTATAAAACACTGTTATATTTCCCTTATTATCTCCTTAAGGTCTGTACGGACTTAGTAACGCTCCCTTTTTCATTCATGATTTTGGTCATTTTTCCTTTTGCCTCATTCTTGCTGGGACATTTTACATTTTATCAATATTTTTAAGTGACATGATTTGACTTTGATTTCCTACATTGTAAATCTGCTTCCTATTCATTGATATTTGCTCTTGCCTCTGTTATTTATTTTCTTCAACTTTAATTTCCTGTCCTTCCTGATCCTCGAGGTGAGTGTCTCGGCCACGTGGCCAGTCATTCCTTCCGTCTTCTTCCGGCCTGTGGGACGTCTGGGCTGTAAACCCCCGCCGTACCCCACCCCCGGCGCTGTGTTAACTTCACTCCCCGGTTCGTACTGTCTTCACGTTTCCATTACTGTCCAGTTCAAAGCACTTTCCTTCCAGATGGATCCGTACCCGGGGGCTATTGTCGCTTCATTTCTAGTCGCCGTGTGCTAGTGTGCTCTCCGACCGCCGCTCTGTCGCTCACTCTGTGTGCCTTGCTGAGGTCGGGGGTCAGGCTGCGGAGACTCGCTGTGTGGCCCAGAGGGGGGTCTGTGCTGGCGAGCGTGCTGGGCACACCTGGGGAGAGTGTGCACTGTCAGATCTGTGTGTGGTGGGTTGTATCTGTCCCCAGGTGCAACCCGTAAATCATCTCACTGCGTTCTGCTGTTTAATTAGCGCCCTTTCATTTAGGCTACAGAACCCCTTTCAAAATGTCTTGTAATGCAGGTCTTGGGGTGAGAAATTCCCTCAGCTTTTATTTGCCTAGGAGTCTTTTTCTCTCCTTTATTTCTTTTTATTTATTTTTAGAGAGAGGGAAAGGAAGGGGGAAAGAGAGGGAGAGAAGTGTGGACGTGTGAGAGAGACATCGGTGGGTTGCCCTGACCGGGGAACCCACAACCCAGGCATGTGCCCTGACTGGGAATCGAACCAGCAACCCCTCGCTTTGCGGGATGCTGCCCAACCAACTGGGCCACACCGGTCAGGGCGTATCTCTCCTTCACTTCTGAATGGTAACTCCACTCTCCAGGGCTGTCCGACCTTTTGGTGTCTCTGGGCCTCACTGGAAAAAGAAGAGTTGTCTTAGGCCACACATTCAATACACGAACACTAACAAAAACACAAAAATCTTAATGTTTTAAGTAAATTTATGATTTTGAGCTGGGCCACATTCCTAGCCATCCTGGGCTGTGTGCGGCCTGTGGGTCAGACACCCCTTAGCTTGCATTTTTCTTCCAGCTCTTTGAATATATTGGGTTGGCCAAACGCTCCGTTCAGTTTTTTTTTTTTCCCCATTAAAAGACACATTTTTCATCTTCACCAATACCTGTATTGATTTGGATATGTTGAGTATGTCGGCTCGCTCTCACTGTTGGCTTCTAGTGGGCAGAGGCCGGGGAGCTGCTAAGCACCTTCCAGCGCGAGACAACCCCACAGCAGAGAGTGGCTTGGCCAGAATGTCGATAGGACCGAGAAACTCTGCAAACCACTTCTGACACGTCCAATCGATCCCAGCCCTTTCTGTGTACACGGCACAAATCTTTTTGTGTTTCGGTTGCATTTTTACCTTTCTTGAAATAACAAAGCATAATACGCCCAAAGTGTAGCATATCTTTTTTCATCTTCAATATTAAAATGGCTGCACAGAACTTCTGCAATCTGCTAAGTTTTTCTGAAGTGCGTGCTGCTATGACAGCTGTCATAATGCAGCCTTTCAACACTGTTGCAAATGAAGTTACAGGGAGGGAAGAAACGAAATGGACGTGTGGGCCGGCCGAGTCCGCCCTGCCCTTTCTCGGCCTGAGTTTCTGCTCAGACATCTGCGAATGGCCTTATGTGGGGGGGCGGGGGGGCAGGGGGGCATTTGCTGTGTGTTGTGTGTGAGGATTCTTTTCTCTTGCAGCTTTGAAAATTCTCTCTTTGTGTCCAATTTTTCGATGGTTCGATTAAAATGTGCTCGGAGGAGATATCTTGGAGTTGAAAATTTGGGGGGAACCCGTGAGATTTATGAGCTTAGTGTCGGAATCTCCAGATTTAGGAGGTTTTTTGGCCACTGTTTCTAAGTGCGCTTTCTGCCCCTTTCACCCCCGTCTCCCCTGGGGACCGCCTTGACCCCGGTTTCCGCCTCAGCGGTGACCCGAGTTCCCACGGGCCTCCTCTGCTCCTTTCCCCTGCTCCTCTCCGACGGGACAGTTCTGACTCTCCCTCTGGAGTGCTCAGGTTCTGTCTTCCTCACGGCCCGTTCTGTGGCCAGGGCTCCTGCCTTCACGTCTCACTTCCCTCATCACGCTCCCCTGCTCCAGAATCGGTTCGATTATTTTTTATAATTTTTATCTCTGTTCATTTCTCATTTTGCTCACTTGTTTTTCTGATTTTGTTGAATCGGCTTTCTGTGTTTTCTGTCATTCCTTGAGCTTCCTTAAACAGCCAATCACGGATTCAGGTTGGCTTTTTTGGGGTGCCGTTTCTGGGTTTCAGTCCGTCGTGCCAGCTGCTGTGGTTGTGAACAGCTGGCTGGTGCTCGCTGCTCCCACTGGAGTCTTTCTGTGTGGGCCGCGCTGAGTCCTCAGACTGCGCCCCAGTGTGTGCATGTCCCCACCAGAGAGAGTGCCCAGCTGTCACCAGCTCCAGCAAAGACACTGCTCGTGTAGACTAACGGCTGCCGCCGCTCTTAGGTGTGTTGACACGCGGCCCTCCCTCATTTCTCTTTCTCCCGGCGGCAGCGGGCCCTGGCCACACACAGCCTCCTTGGAACAGAAATTCTGCATCTTGCTTATGATCTGTTTTCCCCATGAATATATTATAAACTAAGTTTTCTTTTAATAAATGTGTGCCAGGAAGTGTACATCTATAACGATAGTTAAAAATCTGCATAGATTTTAATTAATCCCCTGTGGTCGAATATTTGGATTATTTCTTAAACACATTTTAGCCAATCTCATGCTGTTATGACATAGCCTTAGAGATGGAATAAAAAATTAAAGACTCTGAGATGCTTTTTATCATGTCTCCTTCTCGGAGGGCATTTAGTGAGCTTGCGCCGTCCTGCTGAAGCCCTCTGCCTTGATGTATCGGGCAAGACTTAGAACCTCTCTTCCTTCTGGCAGGTTGGTTCTCCCGCTTGGTGAACTGCCGATGCCACTCGGGGCTGAGGACGGAGCCCACGCGGGCAGGTGCTGAGCTCACCGCCGCAGACGGGCGCTGGTTCTCCCCTCCCCGCCAGCGCGCTGCGGGCACCGCCTGTGCGTGGCGGGCGATGCGTTCTCCCAGGCAGCGCCCGAGCCGCCCCCACGTTCCGTCTGCTCCTGCTTTCCTCTGGCCTCCGCAGTGTCGCTGATCGCGGAGGCAGGCAGCTGACGTCGGGGGACAGTGCGCCTTTAGACCTGGGTGGTTGTGCGATTCTTGCAGATAGCTGGCTCCAGACACAGGTTTCCTCTGTTCTCTTCATCCGTAAGATGGGATGTGTGAAGGGTTTAGAATAGTGTCTAGTCTGTAGGAAGTAATCAAGCAGTGCTGGCTGCTCTCACGGTCATAGTTGTTTCCATTGTCACCGTCATTGTCATCACCACCACCGTCTCCACCACTGTCACCATAACCACCACCACCTTCACCTTCACCATCATCACCACCGTCGCCATCGTCATCCTCACCCCCTCTGCTGTGGAATCACAGTCTTCAGAGAAGGGCCGAGGGTCTGTATTTTGAGTTTGTCCCCGAGCAGTGCTGACCCTGTAACTGTCCTTGATCAGTATCCGCTACAAGCGCCGGCGAGAAGGCCTTTCAATCATCTCTTCTGCTGGATGGAGGGGTTGCTACCCCGACTTTTCAGGTTGCCTGGCAGGGAGGCGATGCTGTTTCCCAGAA
Organism: Micronycteris hirsuta; assembly: GCA_004026765.1. Taxonomy (NCBI): domain Eukaryota; kingdom Metazoa; phylum Chordata; class Mammalia; order Chiroptera; family Phyllostomidae; genus Micronycteris; species Micronycteris hirsuta. The sequence continues at coordinate 51,105 of PVJI01006213.1, read as the reverse complement.
CAGCGCCCTGAAATGAGTTACCATGGGGCCGTCCCCTGTGCCAAGAGGGTCCCTGCGTCCCTTGGAGCCCTGTGGGGGGTGGCCTGTGGCCCTCACTTAAAGGACTGTGTGTGTTGGAATTTGGGGTGTTTCCCCTCTTCTGTCTACCAGTGTCTCTGTAGCATTGATCGCTAAGTCCAGTAACAAAAACGCGATGACAGTAACGCTCAGCGAGGCCCGCCCCCGGGGTGTGAGGGGGGGGCGGCGCTCCCAGGCAGACCTGTGCCTGTGCAGAGGGCGAGGTCCTGTCACTGTCCTCTGACCAGGACGCTCACAGGTCAGCATCAGGCACCGTTTTGCTCTGTGTTGATACACCCCCCTCCCCTTCCTCCCACTCCTCCCCTCCTTGTTCTTGTGGCAGTGGATTTGGGCTGTATTTGCACCTCTCACTGTGAACTGTTTCAAATTTTTGGCGGCACCTGGTGATGCTAATAATAAATTCGTGACAAGCCCGTGGTCTCCCACTGCAGCTGGGCCATCAGCACTGCCAAGGACGACCTCAGAGTCCTCCCACCCCAGTCACTCTCCTGCCCCCATAGGGGCTCCTTCAGGTCTCCCCCCCGCAGCCGTCTGGGGCCCCTTCAGCCGCCACGTCTGGCTGAGCGACCGCCCTCTGCTCGTCAAGAAAACAGACCCGGAACGCCCTCTTTCCTGCACACTCCTCGGCACCCGCCCGCCTCCTTTCTCTTTCTCTCCCGGTGAAATACCGTGAGCAGAGTTCTGCCCGCTGGCCTCGGTTCTGTCCTGTCTGCCACAGCCCCGACCGGTCCCCTCGGCCCAGTCCCCTCGGCGTTTCCCGCGCTCGGCGTTCGCACCCGCAGAGGGCCGTTCCGGCTCAGTCCCACCTGGTCTGCTGCTCCTGCTCGCTGTGGAGTCTCCACGCTTCTCTCCATCCGCCCTCCCCCACCACGGCGACCAGTGCGGGCGGCTGTGCTCGGGCTGCTGCACTTTCAGCCCTCAGGGAGGCCGCGGCAGCGCCCAGGAGCCCAGGGAGCCCTGGGCTGGACCACACGGCGCGATTCCGGGATGGCTGTGGCGGGCCGCGGAGAGGCCAGTGGGGGGCGCACCTGAGGCCGAGGCGGCGCGCGCTCGGACCCGCGGGGCGCTCCCTCGCCGACATCTGCTGTTGTCCCTCCTGTTGTCGCCTGTGCGGTGGCCTGGCTGGTACTCGGCCTCAGCGCTGGCGTGCTCGGCCCTGTGCCCTGCCAGAGCATCCTCTCAGGCCCCTCCCTCTGGCAGCCGGGGTGCCCTGCCCGGCGGGGGGCGAGCCCGGGCATGGGGTGGCACCCCGTTGCTCCTGGTCACACCGTCAGGCCGCCCTGGGAGCTGCACGTGCTCTGATCTGTGCGCCTCCCGCGGGGGGGGGGGTGTTCTTAGGGTGGCGGAGGCCATGGTGCTGGCGGCTGACTGGCCACTCCCCCTGCAGGAAGCAGCTCGCTGGGTGTCCGTGCCACTGTGACAGGGTGCCAGAGCCGGTTTGCCCGTCACGGGCCGCCCAGCACGACCACAGCCTACAACCGGCTGCTGTGCCAGCCTGTCCAGACCCCAGGCCCCATCTGCTCGGATCTCATCCAGGTCTCTGTACACTCCACAGGGGGCGCGTTTGGATGAGTTACATCTGCAAGGCCAACTCCAGAAGCTGCACTGCTGGCTGCCTCGGGGCCAGGCGCACGGGGGTCCTGTCATTTTCTAGGGGAGCCCCTCCCCTCCCCTTCATGTTCTCCTCTCCCGGGAGCTCTGCACCCAGGCCCTTTGTCATTGGAACAGCCCATGCAGGGGCGATGTCGCAGCTGCGGGGCCGGCCCCGGGGTGGGGAGGGCTCACTGCCTCTTCTGGGCAAGCAGTTCGCCTTCGCCCGAGGCTGTGGAAGGCGTCCCGGAGCCGGGGTCCCCTGTGCCCAGGGTTGGCTGCTGTAGCCTGGTGGTGAGGTGCCAGCCAAATCTACTTGGACTTTTAAATGTGATCGAATTTGTTCTCTTGCTTTGAAGTAGCTGGGTCAGGTTCATCCCCTGCTACCCTGGCCGGAAGCGCTGTGCGCCATTCAGGGCTGCGGCATGTGCGGATGTGTGCGGGTGAGAGCGGGGTTGGGCCGTCCGTCCATCAGTCCATCAGTCCGTCAGTCCTTTGTTCTCTGTCATGGGAGCCTGGTTGAGTGGGTTCCAACCACCAGGGGCTGTCACCGGCCATCGGCCTTGGCCATGCCTCCACTGCAGAAAGCAGCTCCATCCGTGAGAGCCCCCTGGACCGTGCGGGAAGTCAGGGCCTTGTTCTCCGAGGGCCACGCGGCCCTTTCGGGTGGGAGTGGCAGGAAGCCTTTGGGAGCTGCCGATTGGCCGTGGGGGGCCCCGGGTGTCGCTGCCGCTGCCCTGGGTCCATTAGTGCGCGTGCTCCGCTGGCGCTGTGTTCAGGCCTGACTGGCACTGAGGCTGCTCCCTTCCGAGGGTCTGGCAGGCACGCCGAGTCTTTGAATCACTTCCCTCGCGGGTCTGCCAGAGCTGTGCAGAGGGAGCGGGCAGGGCCTCAGCCGAGGGCAGGGCTGGCGCACCGGAGCTGACCCTGGCCTGCCCGGACACCTCGGGACCGCCTCCCGCCTTGGCAGGACACAGTGCGGGACCCAGCCTCCTCGTGTGACCGTGGAGCCGGGGCGGTGCTGGGAAATGTGGCTCAGGCCTCGTGTTCCGATTGACGGGTGTGGTCTTCCCAGCGCCCAGGGATCGTGCTGCGGGCTGGGCACTGGATTGCCCGGAGAAGGAGTCATGGCAGGGCGGGGACAGAGCACCGGAGACTCAGGCGGGGCGGACCCATGGGGAAGCGTGTCCAAGGCTGACACCCCCAAGGAGTGGTGGTCTCCCGCTCACACCCGGAGAGCACATTCTGTGGCTGGAAAGGCCAGGCCACAGTGCGTTTGGTCTAATCCAGGAGCGGTGGCCCTCCCGGCCCCTCCCCTCGCCCCACATACCTTGCCACTAGAACTCCACTTTGTGAAAGGTTTGAGCCTGGAGCAGGAGGAGCAGGAGAGGCGAGGAGCTGACCCCTGTGGGCTGAGGTTGGATGCCACCCTCGAGCGATGCCTCCTGTACCTGCCTGCACACGGGACATGGGACGCGGGACATGGAGAGGGGGTGGGGCATTGGGGTTGCAACCCTGCCTGCCATTGGTGGTGGTCAGTGCGCTCCCTGAGCTCAGGGTCACATGGGAGGCCACCGCCTGCTCCCCTGCCAGCCTCCAGGGGCCCCATGGAGAGCCCCAGGGAATGGTCTTTGTGCAGTGCCTCCGGGGATCTCTGCGGGCCCTGTCCCTCCCCCACCACGGACGGCGGCTGGTCCGCGCGGGCAGTTCTGATGGCTGAGTGAAGTGAGGACAAACACCCTCAGAGCTGTTAGAACAGGGCTGTATGGTGCAGACAGAGCAGGCCCCGGTGACCCTGGGGAGTGTTTTAACGTGCGACCTTTCCCGACCCCCGTGTTTGAAGCCTGGCAGCCCGCGCTCCCCGCTGTGTTTGGAAGGCAGAGAGTCGGGGGCGCCTGGGCTGCACAGGCTTGCTCTGGAGCCCAGGGATATGAAGCACTTTTCTTCGGAGCTAAGAGTGGAGTTAACCACAGTGTGAGGACTGGGACTTTCGGAGTTAACGGAAGGGGCTCTCCAGACACGAGCGTGCTAGGCTCACAGACACTGTGCCTCAGGAATGAGCCTCAGGTTTGCAGGGAGACTTGGGGTTCGAACACGAAGGGCTCTGTGTGTCAGGCTTCCAGTGAAGCTGAGTGGTGAGCATCCTCAGGGCAGGTGACGGCTGCACCGTCCAGCTGAATCGGGCCAGGGGCCAGTGGGGCAGAGACTGGGACCAGTCTGTTTGCCCCTCACAGCCTCTGCCTCCACCTCGGGCCAGCTCTTTCTCCTGGAAGTGCAGACAGAATACAGTTATTAGTTAGTTACTAAGTGCTTCCAAGGTGCCAGACTCTGAACTCTGCACACCCCCCGCCCCCCGCCCCCTGCCTGATGACGGGAGACAGAACGGAGTGGCCGGCGCTGGGTCCGCAGGGATCGTTAGGTGGTTTTCCCCACTTTCACGCATGTCTGAGCATCTCTCTGAGAAGCGGAGTTGAGACCTATTACCATATAGATGGAGAAATAAAAACTGGCATCATTTTCCAGTTTGCGTCAAACCTCAGGGCTTGCTCCCTTCTGGGGAGTGGAGGGAGGGGCACGCACTCACGCTGGTCCAGCGAGGCACTCACAGCCTTAGGCCGGGGGCACCGAACCCGGCAGGCCTGCAGCTCTGTGGTGCCCACGGGCCGGGGAGAGGGGGTGGATGGCTGGTGTGTTGCTTGGAGCCCCCCTCGCCAGGTCAGAAGAGCAACCCCTGGAGGGCTGGGCGCTGAGTGTGGCTGCACCTGGGCCAGTGCAGGCAGCCAGCACGGTGACCAGAAAATGCTGGAACGCCGTCACCAGAACCTTAGGTCTCTCCACATGCTGCCCCGGCAGCTGCAGGGTCTGCTGCAACCACGCATAACCAGTGGGCGCTCTGGGCTTGCGAGTTTCGTGACAAAATGTGTGACTGTCACTGACTGTTCGGTTCTACTTGTCCTCTTTCCGATATCAATAATTCCCAACATGCTCGGGGTGTCAGTGCAGTCAGACCGCCGGGAGCTGTCCCCGGTGTGGCCACTGGGTGTGGGGCCATGGGCCCCTCTCCCACACTTGGAGGGACCTGCTTAGGTTCACGACAGGGCTGCAGGGCCTTGCCAGTGACCTTGCTGGCGTTGAGACCCAGCAGCCCTGGGCTGGCAGGACACACACTGTGGTCTCGAGTCCCTTCCCAGATGGCTCAATGGTTTCAGGGAAGCCTGTTGACAGGTGTTGAAATGTACCCCCCACCCCCGCCCGCCCACCCAATCAGTGCGTGATCCAAGGAGGGTGGGGATGGAGAGAAGACTCTTCTGCAGGTTCGTTTAGAAGGTAAATTTTTGAATTATGGCCTTGTTAGCACAGATTGGAGAGGGATTTTCAAAATCGATCGGTAACGTTTCAGCCCCCTGAGCCTTCGCCGTGGGAACCTGGTGTTAGGGAGCGAGGCAGACCCTCCTGTCCCACAGCGCCTGTCACGTGTCACGGATTGTCCTGTGAAGTCAGCTGCACGCCCACAGCCACGCAGAGCAGGGCGTCAGTCCAGGAATGCCTCGCTGCTGCCAGGACGCTTGCTGGCTGCTTGCACCAGACTACAGGGCCCAGAGGGCTGGGAGTGTGCTGGAAGCGCAGGAAACAGTTGCTTTCTATAAACACATTACATTGTTGCAGTTTGTTTATGATCACAGTTCACTCAAACTGTGAAGTTACTTTGTTTCTCATTTTGCAGAGCTCGGTGATGTCTCCCCAGGCCTCACAGAGCGCTGCACAGCCCCACACAGTGAGCGCTGGAAGCTGTTCACCAGGGCGTCCGCTTGCGCTCCCTCTGCATGGCCTAAACCTGCCTGGGAGCCTGGGAGCAGCTGTTGGGAAACAGGCAGCTGGAGCCTGGGCCCCGGGCCCTGAGCCACTGTCGGGCTTCGGTGTGTACAGGCTGGGCCCGGGGCTGTGGCCAGGAACCAGGTTCCTTGGTGTGCACCCCACTCCTAAGCATTCTCAGGGAGCCGGGCTGGGGTGGCTTCCCGGTACCTGGGTTTTCTGAGTAGAAACAGAGCATCCAGGGGTAGGGCCGAGGTGTGGCCTCTGGCCACAGGATGACCTGTGACTGGACACACCTGGAGGACATGGGAGTCGTTGTCTTTAGGACCCTGGTCAGGGTCAAGGTCAGGGTCAGGTGGGGTCTCTGAGGTCCCACACTGGCCGTGTGGGCCATGGCCACGCGGAGTCTCTCATTTCAAGTTACCTTAAAGCAGCGCGCCTGCTCGCAGCTCTGGGGACGTGTCAGTGCATGGGGTCGAGGGTCGTTGCTCAGGAGGCTGGAGTTGAAGCTGCAAGCAGAGCCTGGTGAGAGGATCCAGTGGCCAGGCTGCGCCCAGAGACAGGGGACTGGTCCCAGATCTCAGGGGATCGCCACTTCCTGCAGGAGCTACACATGTGTTTGCACCATGGGGGTCATTTCCAGGGGGGCGGGTGGTCCGGGGAGGACCCAGCACGAGGCGCCAGCCTTGGGGCTGCATCGGGAAGATGCTGAGATGACACAGAAGCAGAGGGGGAGACATGGGCCCCGCCTGGGGGTTGTGGCTCCTGGGGCCCTGACGTCGGGCTGGCTCGGGGCTCAACCCCCCCAGTCGCTATGGGCTCTCAGAGGCCAAGGACCCGGGCACGTCGGGAACACGTGCATGGCGTGTCAGGATGTGGGCAGCACGGACTGCGGGTGGGACCTGTGAGCCGTCAGGGTGCGTGGCCACGGTCCCAGCTGTGGCTCTGCTGCCTGCAGCAGCTGCTCCATCTTGCCCTGCCTCAGTCTCCCTACCTGTAAGGTGGGAATGTCAGCGACGTCTGCCTCGTGGGCATTGCATGAGGGTTCATTGAGACCGATTCTGTGCTCGTCTGCCGGCGAACGCCATCGCCTCTGCAGCAGACGTGATCTCGGGGGACGTGATTTTCACATTTCTCAGCCTTGCACTGCTTGCTGTTCTTTTCCTGGAGTTGGTCAGAATCAGAACACGCAGCGACTTTAATCACTAAACTCAGCTGAATGGCGCAGCGCAGAGCTCGCTCTGGAGAGCAAGGCCCTGGGACCCTCGAACACACTCAGCCGCGGGCGCTACTCGCTGCCGGAACACTCGCCCGGGACGTACGAGCCGCCGTCAAGTGTCAGCAACCCCAGAACTCACTCCCGAGCTTCGTGCAGATTCCGGTCCCGGCTGCCCGAGGGGCCCCGTGCCCGATTTGCTCATAAAAAGAGGAGAAGCCGGCACGACTCACCCGGTCCTCAGGGATGCACTTCATGGAATGAACACAGTGACTCTGGAACGAAAACGCGTTTTTCCTTGGGCAGAAACAGCAGGACCCGGGCCTCGCAGGTTTCAGGGAGGAACGCGGTCCGCGGGGTCAGGTGGGCGCCCAGCCCGCACCTGCCAGCCCTGCTGGCCGCTGCCCAGGTGTTGAGCGTGTGCGTCCCTGGGCCATCCCTGGGCTGTGCCTGGGCCTCTCCCGACAGACACACCACGTTTATAAAAAGGCGCCCAAACCACCAGTCACTGAGCATCACAGATGCCGTCTCCATTGACCGAACGGGATCGGCACCCACTTTCCTTCGTCACCCCCCCTCGGTGTTTGGATGTCACCGTTGACAGGCGAAGCTGCCTCTTGATGCTACGACGTTTTCTGCCGCCTTGTCGAGGCAGGGCGCTGGGGACGGCGGCACACAGTCCGAGGAGCAGCGATGGAGTTGGTCCCCGGGACACGGGCGACAGGTCAGACCAGCAGTCCGGAAGCATCCACGCAAGTGGGGGCTTTGCGCACAGAGAAAACGGCCTCAGAACACCGATGGGTCCTCACTGGCGCGCGTGCTGAGGCTCCAGGCTCGCGGCTGCCGCCCAGGGAAGCCTCCGCGCGAGGAGGAGAACACGCCCCAACTGGTAAGTGCTTTTCCCGGGGAACCTCCAGCCGCCACAGCTGTCTGTTGTGCTGCCTCCGTAAGGACCGTTTCCAATATGCACCACGTTAGACCTGCCGGAGCTCCCCGCCAGGCGAGAGCTTCCATCAGGCGAGTGATGGCTCGCACTCTGCTTAATTCCTGAGTGGACGGACGCCTGAGCCCAGGGCAGGGTGTGGAGACTGTTAGGATAATAGGAAAGAATTTATTGAGTTCAGGTGTCCTGACATTTGCATTCTGTGAAATTTCTGTTCATGCTTCAGGGAGAAATAATTTTAAAATACTAGTCAGAGTAAGCAGCCTTCACAGAAATTCAATACATATTTTAAATCTGCTTTTTCTAGCTCTGAACAGCTATTTCGGGGTGAATCATTGTAGGGCTCTTTTGCAAAAGCCGAAACTCACTTGATAAGGTACAATTAGGTTTTCCTGAAGCGTTTCTGGGGAGGTGAGACCCCTGAGGACAGAGGGGCACGGGGTGCCCAGCGCACGCCGCTCACCAGCACCGGTGCGCGGGGCCGGCGGCTGACGGCCCGGAGGTTGTCAGCGGTTGTCCCCTGGGGGCGGGGCGGCCGGAGGCCGCTGGTCCCCTGTCTGCGTTCTGCAGACCCAGGGATCCGCTGCTGTCACCAGAGCTGGGGCAGCCCCATGTGGTCATGGCAGCCGGCGGCCTGTGTCCTGCGTGTGTGACAAGTTTCTACAACTCATTTCTTGGTTCTTCTTTTTGCAAAAATGTTGAACTTGACTTAGTCTCAATGTATTCCCTTTTCGGGAAACCGTGAAATGGGTATTTTCAAGGTGGCTGGGATGGTTTCACGCCGATGCCATTTTCTCTGTTCACTGGTCTCCCCTCTTCTTGGGACCGGCGCCGTTTTCCCCGCGCCGTGGCTGCAGCGCTGGTGGCAGGGGCCCTGTGTGCCGCCTTGGGCTCCTGCTGGCACGGCACTCGCTCCTCGGCACAGGTTTGCGTCCAAGGTCTGGTCAGGGCCCCTGCCACCAGGAGGCCAGCTGCTGCTGCACAGGGGCAGGAGGCAGCAGACGTCCGGCAGGGGCCAGGGGACCTCGCCCTGGCCGAGGAGGGGTGGCCTCGCCGGCCAGTGTGTGGGCTCTGTCCTCTCTCGCTGCTCCTGCCGGTCTCCCCGCTCTCCTTCTCGGTTGAGGGAGGACAGGAACGGTCTGTTAGCCCTCCCCCGGGGGCCTGGGGCTTTGTCAAGGAAAGGGTTCGTGTGGTCCCCCAGAGAATAGTGGAATTAAACCCAGATGAATACGGCTGTGTTGCTCCCAGCAGGCTCGCTACTGAGCCCTCCGTGGTGTCCCTGTAATGCAGAGTTTCCGTGTATTTAGAAAAGGATCCTCTTCTTCATGTGCGTTCTCACTGTCCTGTTTGGGCTGCTCATCAAACCCCTTCTCTCCCAGCTCTGTGCCTTCCCTCTGGCCAGTGCGTAGCTCGAGCCGCTAGCCACACGCTGCCGTCCGTCCACCTCGTTACTCTGGGGCCCGGGGTTTCCAAACCTGTGTCAGGGTGGGGGTGGTAAAGGGTGAGGGGCCGAGTGCTTGGTGACGGCGGAGATGTGACTATGGCGGCGGGCACACAGGGCCTCATACTGACCCTGTGTCACAGGACCGGGCACTCGCAGCTGCGTGATCTGACTGACCAATGTCACCCCAGCGAACTTAATACAGAAGGAAAGTTTGAGTGTTTCCCAGTCAGCCAACGCAGTGCGGCAGTGCGGAGGTGAGACGAAAGTCAGGTTCTGCAGGGTCACCTCCGCTGCTTTCCGGCCGTGACATGTGGCCGCGGCGGACTGTCCCCCGGGCTTCGTACTGACGCCTTGCTGAGTGAGGTGGTGACAGATGCCAAACTCCAGGCCTTGCGCTGAGGATTCAGTGGCACGGGTACAGCACTGAGGACAGCGCGGGACACAGCAGGGACTTCGGGGTGCATCCTGGACGTCGTCAGGAAGGCTCAGAGTCCCCTGACGTGTGCTCCCCGTGGTGGCATCTGGGAGCTCAGAAAACTGGAGATGAGCCACACGACAGTCAAAGTGACGACCATCTAGTTGTCCACTCCGGGGGATGGCAGGCGAGGCTCAGTCCTACCCACCCCTCAGGACGGCCGGACGAGCCGGAGAAAGAATCTGAAACTCCGTTTGGGAGCACCAAAGAACCGCCGAGTTCTGGGGTGGAGAGAGGCAGGAAGGTCGGTCGCCCGGGGTGGCTCTTACCAACGGCGCCTTCAGCCTGAGGGTGGCGGCCGGGGGCCGAGGGGTGCACAGGCTCGCAGCAGGGTCGGGGGTCGCGGAGCCAAAGCTTAGGGCCACACTTTGACCCCTGAGGGTGCAAGTTGTGATCTCTAGGACGAGCATGAGGGGGGGGCAAGAGGACATGTAGCCATCACAGTAACGGAATAACACACAGAACGGGCAACACTTACTGAACCTAAAAGATGGAAGGGGATACAGGAACCTGGGGGTCAGGACAGACAGACGGCAGGTCCTGAGATGGTACATTCACGTCACACAGGTCGGCAGCCCTGTGCCTTGGTTTGGTCCCTTGGACGTTTACAGTCCAAGAGAAAGTTCAAACCAGAAACAGGGCCCGGGCAGGTAGCTTTATGCCGCCTCGGTCCCTGCTTGGGTCAAGGTGGCCCATAGTGGCTCTAGTGATCCCCGTTTAGACCCTAAAAGTAGAAGGAAAGAATCTACTTTCGGAAGGAAAAGACACCGTTAAAACCCTCAGGTTAACTCCACCATTTTTCACGTGCTGTGTGACATTTCACAAACATGCCACAGTGCCACGCGAGGACATGAGAAGTAAGGAAACGTAAGGAGAGCGAAATAGTTACACAATAGTTCAGGATGTAGAGTTATCAGACGTGGATGACAGAGCTATCAGACACAAAATTAGGTAGCCACACTTCATTTATTCATATGAATAAATGATGCGACTGGAAAAAATGAACCACGTTGGAAACTTTATAAGAAATGATAACGAGAAGCGGATCGTTCTGGAAAAGTACGGTCTCAATGCATCTTCCGTGGCTGTTTAATAATGCCAGACCGGCGAGGAGCGCGTCGGGGATCCCGCGATGGCCGTGGGAACATGCTCTGATCGAGTCGCTGAGTGGCAAAACGGTGGGACCGACCCCAGAGTGGCCCAGGGCAGGGCGGGGCCCCGGCAGGTTTACGCTGCTGAGGACGCAGGACGCCGGGTCTGTTCCGGTGTCATTACTTGCCGGTTGTCACGTTGTTTTCCATGCGGACAGCTGCACCCCCGACACGGCCCTGCCCTGTTGGAGGCACTGGTGAGACTCGAGGGGAAGGGGAGGGAAGGCAGCGGCTCCGCGGGGCTCAGCACGGATGTGGCTCTGGGGCTCAGACGAGAGAGGCTGAGGACACAGAGTGACCAGTTCGAGAAGCAGGATAAACTTAAGGTAAATACAAAGGAAATCACTCTTCAGCACATTATAGCAAAACTGCCAAAATCCAAGACAAAGAAAATCTTACAAGGAGCCAGATACAAACAACCCCCACCCCCGAGTGTTACTTCCGAGAAACAACACTGACCACTGACTTTTCCACAAAATGATGGAACTCAGACAAAAACTAAAAGACAGGTTTAGAGTGTGGAAGGGAGGTCCCTGCCACCCAGACTTGTAAATGCTGTGATGATACCTTTCAGCCGTGGAGTCAGGTAAAGATTTTGAGACTGTCCAAAAATCAGCAGAGGAAACAGTAGAAGAAATGCCAATTATAATGTAAGTGTAAGAAAAGTGATAGTGGGTGGAAGTCCGGGGGTGCAGAGAGGAACGGGGGGGGCAACGCGAAGGGTGCATGCATGGGTGTGTGTAACACACCGAGACCTCCTAGGCTGTAATGCAGACTCCTAGGATGCACAAATGTGGTAACATGCAAGTTGGGGGGTGGGTGATGGAGCTCAATTGTTCTAATTAGAAGGAAAAATTAAAGCCTTACATGCATCTATTAGGACAAAAGATAGTTAATCATCAAAGAATCCAACCACAAGAATCAAATTATACCCAAAGGACGTAGAAGGAAGAAGATAAATATGATAAGAATATAAATTAATGAAATGGAAAATAAATATATAATACAGAGATTTAACAAAGCCAAGTCTGATTCTTTGGGGAAAAAAAAATCTCTTTGAAATGGATAAATCTCAGGAGATGCCCGGGAAATGTGTTGCCAAGATGCAGTCACGAAAGACCCTTGTGTGAAGATGGGGTCAGCATTTAGGTGGAGTCTCCAAATTCCTGGAAATGCGACTTTAAAAATGGACCCAAGCAAAGGCAGGCCATAGGAATGTTTGTTATCAGAACTAAACATGCCCAATTTATCATTGTTTTCACACACCCCCGTGTGCACACAGGACACACGCCACGCTCAGACGGTGTCGCCAGGAGATTACACCCGACTCCCACGGAAGGGACCACGCCAGCTCTGCACAGAATCTTCCAGGGAGCGGGGAACCACAACAAAAAAATGTAAAAGAGTGAAATTTGACAGAGACATCACAAAAAAGAAGAATTAAGTTTAGCTTTACTCACAAATGTAGATTTTAAGATCCTGAACGAAACAGTAGCCAATGGAGTCCAGGATGAATGGCGGTGCCTAGTTTGAGATACAAGAGCGACTCAGCACTGGGGGGTCAGGCAGGGCGACTCAGCGTGTCGTCAAAGGGAAAGAGAAAGTGTGTGGGGTTTTCATAGGTGGGAAAAGCCATTTAATTAAAGCCCTTAGAGGAAAGGGAACACAGGTACGCAGTTTAACCTGCGAAGGGCCGGGACGCAACGTGGGAACGGGCTCTCGCCACGAAGGACGGGCTGTTTTGGGGGGGAGCTTCGGGGGGGCAACAGGCGAGCGAGCGGGAGAAGGTGTGTGTAATGCGGAGGAGGCTTCCGTACAGCATGGCTGCCACCTGTCTGCAGTCCGTCCGTCCATCCAGCCATCCATCCACTCACCTCCTGTGCATGAGAGAGACGCTAACATCTTGGTGCCTAGCTGTGGCAATCTGGCTAGTTTTTGGTGTTCTGCAGCCAAAACCCACCGTGACCCACCATGACCCAGGGACATGTTCGAGTTTGTCCCCTGGGGTTTTCTACTCACCTCCCCTTTGCCATGCTGGCAGATGGAGGGCGGTTCTGCTCAAGAAATCCAGCGCGTCCAGAGTGCGAGGTCTCGCTGTCCTCGGCTCTGGCGGTGCCTCCCGGGACCCGCCGGCCTCCTTTCCCTGCACCTTTTCGGGGAGACAGTGGAGGAGTAAAACTGCCCTTTGTGGGGCCCCGCGAGGCTAGTCGCCCCCTGCTGGCTGGCCATGGTACTAAGACTCCTCTCTGCGTGGGTCATCAAGTCACCCTCTGCCTTCCCACTGCACTCTCAAGGTGCAGTGGGCTCCACTCCCTGCCCACGTGCAGAACCTCACTGAGACCAGACGCACGGCCTGAGCGCGGCCTTGTCGGCTGAGGGTCGGCCTGAGCCCAGGCGTGTGTGACGCCGTCACCCACACATATGTCTGCCCCAGGCGGAGGGTCCTTCCTGGTGACACCGTCTTCTGAGAGCCGCTCCAGGGCCCGCGGGGTCTGGAGTCCCACGGCGCGTGGCTTGAGTCTCGCACACTCACTCTGCCTCGCGCCACTGCCAGGTTGTCACCCCGCAAGCTCGTGTTCGTCCCCAGCCCCTGCGCTGGTCCCTGGTTGGTGACTTGAGTGACACAGTATAGATGAAGCGGTTACCTGTATCTGACCCCCTGAAGCCCTCGTTCTCACGCTGCCTCGTGCACTCGGGGCTGCGCTGGGGCAGAGAAGCGCCCAGGGACAGAGTCGCAAAGAACAGCGTCTCCCGGAGAGAGACGCCCTGTGTTGGGGAAGTGCCCGCGGACGCACACGGGTCTGATGGGGGCCGTGGTCACGCGGCAGTGAGGCAGGAGACAGCATAGGAAGAACTCTGAGACTGCACTGCTGTCACTGGCCAGTGTCTAGCACCCTGATTGCCAGGAAATGCTTTTTCATCAATTAAGTAGAATAAATAGTAAACCGAGGCAGGGAGGAGGAAGGAGACAGGTCTCACGTACTAACTCAGCAGTCCTGAGCCTGGTATGATAATATTGTCAATTGTTCCAACATTATAAGAAATGCTATGTTAGCAAGTAAGGAGGGAAATCCTTGAAATCCTATGTAGCATTTACACTATCTGGGAAAAGCCTTGAAACTGTGCTTTCGTCCCAAGGCCTGGAATGTGGGGGAGGGTCCACAGTGCCCAAGGAAGAAGCCCGTTAATCACTATGTAACTTTGTCCCTTATCCGACCAACTATATAAGTCCTGAGAACAAAGGACTGGGGCTCTTGCTCTGGGGGCTGAGGGTGCTTTTGGCACTCTTGTCTCCGGGGCCACTGGGCCCCCGGCCACTGGCCACAGGCTGCCCAGGGGCTCGCCACCCTGGTCTTCAGCTGCTCGCTCTTTTGCTGCCCTGCTTTGCCCTGAAACTTTGCCTTTCACCTCTCCCTCTCTACCCAGTCCCATTCTCTTCCATGGGAAGAGGTCTCTAATAAACTGTTCCAACGCTAGTAGATTTGCTGATCTGTAATTCTTTACACGCGTCAGCAAGAAGAACCAGGTCTTTCCTGTCAACAGCAGGACTCGGCGTGAGGGAGGCAGCTGGGACCGTCCGGGTGCGACTCCACGGGGCTGAGGGAGCGCACGGATGCTTGGCCTTCCTGGGACTAGTGTCACCGGTTTCACATCTGTTCGCTCGCTGGGACCCGAGTGACTGGTGGCGTGAGGTCTCAGTGGGGCCTCCGGTGCGGCCGGGAGCAAGGTTCTTCCAGGAGCACTGCAGAGTGCTGGCGGGAGGTGGGGCTGCCCTGAGAAACCACCACCACGGGCACAGGGCTCGGACGCGGTCAGGAGCCCGCTGCGCAGCTAGCTCTCAGGAGGGGCTACGCCGAGGATGCGGTGCTGAGAAGGACCCTGGGGGGTGGGGAGGGAGTCACAGGAGTGGGGGGAGGAGGAGGTGTCTCCCGGGGCTGGGGGGTGCAGCGGTGCAGGTGGAGGGATGAGTTTAGGGTCCAAGACACAGAATGTTTTATCTTAATTGTCTTGATTTCATTTTAATATATTGGATAAATGCATGCATTTTTTTTTCCAGTATAAATTGGAGTTTTCATAAATAAATTTGCTGGGAAGTTCTGGGGAGCTGAGGCCGCGGGGCCGGCACACACCTGCAGCACCCACGACTCCCCGAAGTGAAACAGAGAGGAATGGGAAAAATGAATGAAACTACACAAAGCCAGTGTCCCCGGCGTGACAGGAAGCCAGGTGAGCAAATAGTGAAGCGCCTGCAATTAGGAAAAGGACGCAGACGCGGTGAGCCGCGGACGCCTGTGCTCTGCGAGTCCCTGCCAAGGGGACCTGGGGGTGGCTCTGACACTGGGAAGTGAGTCACCTCAGCCCGAAAATGCCACATTCTCCGCAAGATCAAAGAACTTGCTGTGGAGGAGAAACTGGAAATCGTGCCTGTGCAGCGAGGGAGCCCCCGGAAAGGTGACGCTTTGGGAGGAGCCGGGGTTAGCAGAGAGGACAGGAGCCTTGACACCACTCAGCAGAAGCAGGGAGACCTGGGGTCTGCGAGACAGAGAGCCCAGGGGCGAGCCCTCCCTCCCGGCAGGACCCCCCCCCAAGAGAAAACAAGAATCGATTCCCAGAGAGCCCCGCGGCCCCGCACAGAGGAGCCCCGCTGAACCGCCAGCCCTGTCTGCGTCACGTGGAAACAGACGACCCGTCGCGTCTACTATAAAGAGGAGACACAAAACTGGACTCCAGACGATTCAGCAGACGAAACCTCCTCTAAAGACCATACCGAAGCAGAAATAAACTAAAATTTACCCTCAGAGTAGAGTCAGGTAGTCAGACGAGCACCTGGAAGAGCACAAATGCCCCCCCCCCCAAGGGGACTGGAGGCGAGGTCAGGGAGAAAGGAGCCCTCACGTCAGTGTGAAGATCAAATTACAAGAGGTCCGGGAAGAGTGATTAGGATGAGCCAGGATTGGATACGTTGAAAACCAAGGAGAACAAAGCAATGGACAGAGGCTTAAACAAGAGCATCAGAGAGAGAGGCTGAAATGGAACAGGACAAAGCCGGCACAATTTACACATAATTTACACATAATTGGAGACCCTGAGGAAGATAAACAAAATAAGAGAGCCAGTATTTAAAGCTATAACCTGAGAAAACACTTGCAGTAATTAAGGAACATTTGGATTTACATATTAAACAGGCCCACTGGGTGCCAGAGAATCACATTGTAAGAATGAAGGGCAACCTGCACCCCAGTGCGACCGTTAGATAAACATGGGCGGGACAGCTTCGAGGGAGCAACACCGAACCAGAGGAGCCGCGGGGCAGACTTTTCAAAGGACTCGGAGGAAGAAGACGGGAGCCCAAGGTTCGTGCCTGGTTAGGCTGTTCCCCAGGAGACACAGCCGTTTTATGGAGAGTTTTCAATGTGCAGGGGCCTGGGCGAGGGTCTGCCTGACCACGGACTTTCTCCCCCAAGGGCTGGGGGTTCGCAATAAAGGCTATTGGTAAGTACCGTGTTTTTTGGGCTATAAGGTGCACTGGACCATAAGACACATGTAGGTTTTAGAGGAGGAAAATAGGAAAAAAAATTTTGAAGCCAAAAATGTGGTAAAATATTTAATAACATAAATAACATACTATTTCACCACAGTAAATGTAAACAGAACTCAGGTAAGCTACGTTCAGACTATAAGACGCACCCCCATTTTCCTCCCAAATGTGGGGGCTGCGTCTTATAGTCCGAAAACATGGCATTTCGTACACTGAACACCTGTATTGGTGGTTGTGGGTGTGTGAGCACCACAGGGGCCCCACGTGCGTGCAGATGCGCGTGTGACGTTAGTAGGTAGGAAGGATGGAGGAGAGAAAAGAACCGAGTAGAATGATCTCACTGATTGCTGTATGGGCAATAAGTAGAGAGTAAAATACCTTAAAGACAAGAAATCGTAAAAATTTATGTAGACAAAAGTGAAAATATGACACTTACACAGGCATGAGTAGAAGCAGAACCTCTAGAACAAAAATATAGTGTCGTGAATACCGAAGTAAATGAAAATGAAGAAGCAACCACACCACAGCAGTTAAACAGCAACTGCAAGATACGCACTAGCGGAAACTTCAAATAATGCCACCCGCGGGCGGCGCTGGGAGCCTCGGGCGCACACACGCAGACATGGGTGTGACTCCTTGTCACGCCCTGCACAAAGGTCACCCCTGCACAAAGGTCACCCCCACCGTGGGTCACGGCTCCCAGTGGAAGAGCCAGAACTGGGACCTTTTAAAAGAAAATTTTAAGAGAAAGGTCTTCACAAACTTGGATTAAGCAAAGATTTCTTACATAAAACACCTCACACACATGGTCCCTGAAAGGAAAATGATAAATTGGACTTTCTTAAAATGAAAACCTTTGGTGCTTCAAAACCATTAGGAAAATAAAAGGACAATTCACGGAGTGGAAGGAAGTATTTGTAAATCATATGTTTGATGAAAGCGTTGTATCTGGAGTATAGAAAGAATTCTTATAACTCAATAAAATCCGTCAGTTCAAAATGGGCAAAAGGCTTGGGTTTCTCCAAAGTAGTTATGTGAATGGCCGGTAAGTGCCTACGCAGATGACGGACCCATTCGTCACCAGTGAGACACAGACGGAAACCACAGTGAGGGACTCCGGACACACCCATCCCGGTGGCTCCCCACGGGGAGGTCAGCGTGTGGCAGCGGGACCCCCCTGCCCCCGCCACTGGTGGGAGGTCAGTGGTGCAGGGCTTCGGAGAAGGGTTTGGCTTAAAGACCCCCAGCCCTGCTCTCCGTGCGCATCCCAGACAAACGCAGACACGTCCCCACAAAGCCTCGTCCGTGAATGTTTAAGGCGGCTTTGCTCACCGTGGCCTGAAAGTTGCAACGAGTCACATCTCCATCCTCTGTCAAACATGCTCTGTCTGTGTGATGGATATGATTCCCGAAGGAAGGGGGAGACGGGACTGGTTTGCTGTAACACGGATGAACCTCAGAATCATCATTCTACGTGAAAGAAACCAGGAGAGGATCACCACGTATTATGTGATCCCATTTATTTGAATTATCTGGGAAAAGGTAAATCCACGGAGTCAGGAAGTAGATTAGCCGCTGCCTGACTGGGGATGAGAGCAGGGAGCAGCTTCAGGTGGGCATGAGGTTATTGGGAGGGGGGAGGGGGCAGGGTGGGGGCTGGAAGTGTCCTAGCATCGGGTTGCACGGTTGACGCCACAGCTGCGTAAATGTACTTAAAGTTTACTGAATTCTACATTTGAGGTGGGGGAATTCTGAGATTTATAAGTCATGCCTCGGCGAAGCTGTTGAGGAGTAATACACCAGGGTTTAAATCAGACCTGGCTGTCTGATTAATGCTGGCAAGCGGCTTTAACTCCCAGTGCGAGAGAACGTGGTTCTCACTTTGAAGCGAAGTGAAAAAAGCCCCCACTGTGTGCCGCATGCAGGAGATGTGCCTGGGACACCAGCATTGGGGGGAGGAGGAGGCGTGCACAGCTGAGCTCCGTGACAGAGATGGAGCCAGGGCAGCGACGCTTCCAGCCGCCCCGGGAGAATTCCCAACGCAAAGCATTAGATGTGACGAGGAAGGACGCATTTACCTGCTAAAAGCCACACTTTGCAACAAAGGTATAATAACTATAATATCCATAAACCGAATAGCAGTGGGACCCACTTTAGAAGGGGGAGACTATTTAAAAGGCGAAAACCACTAAGTGACTCAAGGAGACTTGCACGGGGAGGAAGAAGAGAGATACCGCTCTTGGTGCGAGGGGAAGGCTCAGCCCCCGTTGGGACGCAGGAGGCCCGAAGGACGTCGCGCACGAGGCAGACTGCGGGGCTCGCCGCCATTCGCTCGCTGGTAGTTGTCCACACGTGTTCGCAGACGCGGCGTGCTAACAAAAGTCCACCACTTGTTGGGGCACAAGGAAAACTTTGAGTTCCATGGAGTAGGAATAGTATCGAGAACACTCTCTGATCACAATGCAATACAAGCATAAAGTGTTAACAAAAAAGGCCCGTCAAAAATTAAACATCCTATTAACTCCTGAATGAAGGGAGACTACAAGCCCAAATCACAGAACTCATAAAAATAACGACAAAGAAAATGCTGCATGTCAGAATCTGCGGTATATGTTAAAAACCGGGATCAGAGGACAAGCTAAAGCCTTAAATATCTTTATAAATAAAAACGAATGAAAAAAATGAATTTTCTTTCTCAAAACGAGAGGAACCACAAAGAATTCCCAAGGAAGGAAATAATAAAGGCAGAAATAAGCAGAGTCTAAAACCATATTAAGACGATATTCCACATTAAGGGGGAGATTTCTCTGTCGATGCTGTTTTTTGTTTAATATCAGAGAATCCACGAGCAGTCAGTCTGAGGGGAGATGTACATTTCTCTCCTTAGGTAATGAAGAAGTCTCTTTCAAAATGTAATAATCGGTCTTGATAAAAATGCTCAAGAAAATCGTTTTTGATAGACACTTTATTAACATGACGAGGGATATGTTTGCGGCCACAGCCTGTGACGTCCTGTGTGGGGAGAGACTTCGCAGAGATGCCGCCTTCACGACCAGGAGATGCACAGCCACAGCAGAGGAACGCGTGGCTGTCCAGAGCACAAGGCTTCAGCCTGGTCATGGAGTAGATGCAAATCAAAGCTGCACCGCGATCGCAACATTAGGCTATACTTAACTGACAGATGAAACTGTTACACAGGCAAGTTCCCGCTCTGCCGTCTGGTGGTCGGAAGCCGGCAGGCCCCCCGGACGCTGCTGGTGGGCGGGCAGGTTGTTGCTGCCCGCGTGGGAGGGCGTTCGGCCACCGCTGAACCAGCTGCGTAGCATTCACCTTCTGGAGTGGCGATGGCAGTCCTGGAAACTCCTCTGATGACACACTTCCCGAAACACGCAGCGACACGTTCATCCAGTTACTGCTGTGGCGCTGACGGAGTTACCGTGGCAACGTGGTGTATAATGGTGAATATTGGAAACGACCCAAATGCTCACAGGCAGGAGAGCAGCTGAGTGACCCCCAACGATCCAAACCATGAAGGGTTTACATTGCAGATTTAAAAATTACAGAGCCCTGCCTGGTGTGGCTCAGCTGGTTGGAGCCTCGTCTCAAAGCTGAAGGGTCGCGGGTTTAATTCCAGGTCAGGGCACATAACTAGGCTGTGGGTTCGGTCCCCGGTCCAGGCACCTACAGAAGGCAACCCATCGATGCTTCTTCTGGCATTGAGGCTTTCTCTCTCTCTTCCTCTGTCTCTAAAAGCAACGAAATGTCGGGTGAAGATAAAGCACAATTAATAATGGAGAGGCTTCTATAAGCTGCTCTGGAGTGATCCCTGGAGTCAACCACTAAGTCGGAAGCCAGGGCAGAGAACGCAGTGCACTGTGCAGGTTCCGTGTGAAACGCGCCGCACACAGGAAGTAATGGTGGGGACCCAGGGGCTCGGTGCCAACCTGGGGCGGGCGGGGGGCTGTCAGCCTCCTCGGGCAGTTCTGACTTCTGGAGCCATGTTAATATTTTACCCACTCAGAAAAGGGACTAACTTGACAAGGACGGGGGCCACCTAGAAAGAAACACAAAAAGGAGGTAAACAAAGCGACTTGTTTTCCAGGGCGCACAGCAGGACTGCAGGGGCGGGGCTCTGGCGGGAGGTGACGGGGTCGCTGGGCTCCCGGTGGCCAGCATCCTCAGCCTGAAGACGGAAACGTCTCCGAACACGCCCTGCACGCGTTGGCGGGCTCCCGCTCCCAGAAACGTGGTTAGCGGTCGGGACAGTTTTTCTTTACACCCTGGGGTCCAGCGCAGCGGTAGAAGTGCTCCCGTCCTGGAGCGGGAGGAGGGAGGCGGGGTCTGCCTCAGCGAGAAGCCCTCGCTGGTCCTTCGAGATTCATTCTCGGCGGACAGGCGGTGGCACAGCCCTGGGCCGGGTGACAGCGGGAGGTGGTCCCTGTCCTGTGGGACATGGACAGGGCGAGGGCGCCGCCCTCCGTGCGTGGCCTGGGTCACGCTGAGGACAGTTCAGTGTTTGGAGAACCCGGAGCAGGAAGTCCTGCCCCACTCACAGCTGCCCCTGAGGATGCTGCCCTTCCCGTGCCTCAGTTTCCCTGTCCATGCTCTGGACGCCCGCCTGGCTCGTGGCGAGGTTAGATGAGCTCTTGGCCTCCAGGCGCTCGCCTGGTGTCTGGCCCGGTGGGACGCTCTGAGCGGTGAGCTGTTACTCTGCAGCTGAATTTGGAACATCAGTGGGTTTGATGCGGCCCCTGGAGCCGCCCCTTCCTTGGGCGCACTCCCCATCTGTTGCAGGGGTGGGGGCAGCAGCTCAGGTCCCTGCTCTTTCCAGGGTCGCGTGCAGGAGGTGGCATGTCAGGCCGACACCGATGTGCCTGCCTGACGTGCCGCTGATGTTCTCTCTGAAAAATGCTTCCCTGGGAAGTAACTTGGAGGGTAGAAATGACGCCCCCGAGCCCGCAGCCCCCGGGAACCAGGCTCCGTCTGCGCCGCCCTGCGGGACGGGCCCAGGGCTCCCTGGGCGCTCCCACTGCCCCTCAGTCTGGGGCTTCCACCACGGCCTCCTCGGTGCTGCAGCAGAGGCCGGGTCTTGTTTTTCTTTTTCCTTTTTTGTGTTCCCATGATTACTTAAAGGAAGTTAAGAAATGTTGTTTCATCCCTGGCTGGTACGGCTCAGTGGATTGAGCCCTGGCCTGCGAACCACGGAGTCGCTGGTTCGATTCCCAGTCAGGGCACATGCCTGGGTTGCAGGTCAGGTCCCCGGTCTGGGGTGTGTGAGAGGCAACCGATCCCTGTGTCTCTCCCATTGACATTTCTCTTCCTCTCTCTCTCTCCCTCCCTTCCCCTCTGTCTAAAAGTCAGTAATTAAAATTTAAAACAGTGTTTGCCTCGAACACTTAGAGGAAGCCCCCCTCCTTGGTGGGGATGAGGATGCCTGCCCGTTTGGGATGGCCAGAGTGCCTGCTGGGGGGCGAAGGTTCAGAGGTCAGCCCCGGGAGGCTGCGGGGACGCGGCGTGGAAACAGCGTGCCCGTGAGAGGCATCCTGTCGGGCTCACGTTCATTAATGGCAGTTCCCTAAGTCGATGGGCTTTCACTTAAATTAATTAAAGCTGCGGGACCGATGGGAGACGGTGGGGTTACGATTCTCTCACCTCTACGCTCTGTCTGGGCGCGGAGAGTTGCCCGCCGGAGCTGCGGGGAGCAGAGGGGCCGTGTCTGTTAGCATGAAGGCCGCCTGCAGCCGGACAAGCATCTGTTGACTTGTGATTAGCTAAATTCCCCCAATTTCATTTGACTGTGCTAAATGGGCACATTTGCCAAATAATGAGCAAGACAGATGCTCCAATTACAGGAGCCGATTTGCAAAAACAGTTTACTGAAGTCAGCATGTCATTAGAAAAAATGACAACTCACTGACAGGCGGCCCATTTGTCACCCTAGCAGGCCGTGGAGGGCTGCTGTGACGTGGAGCCGAGCGCAGGGTGCTGCGGGCAGCTTCTGGCCCCCAGGTCCTCCCAGGCCGGCCTGCCCCCATCCTGCCGCAAGGGGCCCCAGTAAAAGCAGCCGGTCCCGCCCCAGCCCCGTCCTGTGTCTCTGAACCCAAGAAGAGGTGAGTCTGGCTCCAGAAGAGAGGCTTGAGGAAGGGGCGTGTCACTTTGCCGCCACAGGTGGGACCCTGAAGACAGCGCCCCAGGCTGACCGCATGAGGACAGCTCTGTCCCCAGCAGCTCTGCCACCCACAGTCGCCGGCCTTGCCCCAGCTGTGGAACCAGTCACCCTCTTCCCACCATGCCAGCCAGCCGTTACTAGGCACTGAGGTTCCCTCTGGGGGGGTTTCTTCTTTGTGATGGACACCCCTGGATACGGGGCCTCGCGGTCACATGCTGACAGGCTGAGAAAACCCAGGTTCATGCGTCGCAGCACCTGCTGTCCCAGACAGGGCTCAGATCCCCAGGGAGGGCAGCGCGGCTGGGGAGGCACCGGAAGGCTTCCTGGAAGAAGTGCCCTCTGAGATTGGTCTTAATGGCGCAGGCGCCCTCCTGCAGGGGCCAGAGGCCAGGGCTTTTCTTCCGTGTAAGATACCAGAATTAGATTCCGCCTTGCTTGTTTTTTAAAATATCAGTTACTTCAAGACAGTTTTGAGGAATATGCTTTAATTGAAGAACTTGACACGTGTTCAGAAAATGAGAATGAAAGTTAAGTTTTCCATCTTGAGCTCACTTGGCTAGGCTGCCCAATTCTGGCTTCATGCACTATTTCCGCAGAGTGCTTCGACTCTGCGGCCGCTTTTCTGGGCAGGCTCCAGGGCCCCTGTGCTGGCGGGAGGGGGCATGCTGGCAGGAGGGGAGCCCCCGGCTGCCCTCGGAGGTGCTTAGAGAGGAAGTACCCAGGCTGGCTGGGTGTGGGCCAGAGGTTTCAGACTCTAGGGAAAGCGACAATCGGCTTTGTCATCTGCCGCTGCAGGAAGGTAACGTGGTTCCTCACAGGAACGTGAAGTTCGGCTGGGTGGGGGGGGGCGGAGTGTGGCAGTGAGACATGGAGTTTCCAACGGGGAGGAGTCCCCGTGTCCTGGGAGGCCCGTGCTCCTCACCTGCCACTCAGCTCCCTGCTGAGGCCCTTCCCTCGCCCCCACCGAGGCTGGTGCCCTGCCCCTCCCCACCTCCCCACAACCACTTTGCCCAAATCCCCCGGCGTTGTTCCTTCAGGGGCTCCTAGAAAGTGAAGCTGTTTCTCCACTGTGTCAGGAGTGTCACCTGCTGCCCTGCTGCTGTGACACCAGGGGAGGCTGTCAATTTCACAGCCACAGAGAGACCCCAGGGAGGCCTCCCGACCCCAGGGAGGTGCTGAGGAGGACCCGGTGCAGTTGGGGCAGAGCGGGGGAGCCTGTGGACACGCACGCTCACGGAACCACCCCTCCCACCGTGCTTCTGGAACCTGCCGCCCGCTGGTGGGGAAGGCAGGGCTGCTCAGCTGGTGGCTTGGGGCACATCTCTGCCCTGAGCTGGCCCGCCTCTCCCTGCAGGTCCCCACCCCTGGGCCTCCCCCGTCCTGCAGGGGCGGGGCACCTGTGAGCGGGACGGCCGAGCTCACCCAGCCTCCCTGTCTGCGGTGCCTGCAGGTGGTGGAGACCCCGCGCTCTGGCCGACCCCACCGGCTGGGGTCTCTCCTGCAGAGCCTCCCCGGCCTGTCCCGCTGTGCAGGGCCTTCGATACGGAATCACAGCCTGGCCACCCGGCACTGCGTGTCATCTTTGCGACCCAGGGCCAGTCTGCTCTGCACGCCCCTGGCTCTGGGACCCCAGGCCCTTTCTGCACATTGGAGACCACCCAGTAAAAATCCCAAGAAGCTCCTTTATACGATGGAGCCCATCACTTCCTTTCCCTCCCCGCCATCCTGCGTGTCCCCAGGCCACTGCTCTGCCTCATGTCGGAACCAGGACACTGAGTCCCTGCTGTCTTGTGCCACCTGAACGGGAACCTTTGAAGTCTCCTGTCCCCCACTGAGCTGTATGGAGATAAAGTTTGTCTACGTCCGGTGACAAGGCTATGATTCCATTTCCATGGAAACAGGACACATTTTGTAATGTCCCAGCCTTTCTCCCCCACTTGCCCGACCTGCCTGTTTTCTCAGCCCCCACCGCCTCCCTTCCGGGCGGCACCGGTCATGCTGATCCCCTGTGAATAGCGCCCCCTGGGGTTATGCGAGGAAGTGTGTTGACTTTGGTCTGTGCTTAAGAGGAAATGGAGGGTGGGGACCAGATTCTTTTGTCACTGGTCACCGGACTGATACTGAGTGCCTGCCAGATGCTGCCACTGTGTCCTGCAGCTGTGGGGACGGCGGGGGCTGGGGGCAGTCTGCAGGTGACCAGGAGCAGCTGCCCCCGCGGGGAACCGTGGGAGGCAGAAGCGGGTTTTAGGGGAGGCATGTCCCCTCGGGGTCCCTGAGACACACGGGCAGGCACTGCAGCCCTTCTGAAGTCCCCTCGGTTTCCTGGGCTGTGCTCTTCTGCCTGTGTCTCCACTCCGAAATGGCCCTGGGGGGCCGCGTCCCTTTGTGAGTGCTCAGAGCGAGGCTGGGGGTGTCGAGGTTGTCACAGAGACACAGGACAGACCGCCCAGCTGCTCCCCCATGCCTTCCGCCCCTGCCCAGGGCTCCTGGCTGGGCACAAAGTCTTGATGGGTCGGTGCCTGGCCCCTCCCCCACCCCAATTATGGGCTGACTTAGAGTGGAGTTTGCTGTTGATTAATTCATAATAGGGAATATTTGGTATGCAAATCTAATTTCTTAACTGTCAGCTTTTATTTGCCAATATGGCAAGCCTTTATTTATTTCTATTATAAAACCAAATCCCTAAAACTCCCAGTCCTTAATATTTTGAAATTTCAATTACACGCCGTGATTGTATCTCTGCTCGCAGCTCATTTGCATGCGTGGGAGCCGGCCGTAAACAACGGGGTCTGCGGGGAGCGGCCGCCTGCACCTCCCGCGAGGGCCGGGCTCTGCTATTGGCTTGAGAAAAATGGTTTTCCGGGGCGGGAGGAGCAGGCCGGTGGCTGCGGCGGCCGGCAGGGAGCCCAGGGGTGCTGTGGGGGCCGGGGCCCCTCGTGGCCCTGTGGACCGCCCACCCTGCCACGGGCACTGGCGACTCCACTGGGGCTAATCGGGGTGTCGCTGGGTCACAGCACAGGGCGTCTGCCGTGCCAGCAGGTGGGGTGCAGAGGCGGGGGCTGCTGTGAGGAGGGCACGTGTCCCGTGGGGGAGGCCAGCGTGGACCGGGTGTCCTCACACTTGCCCTGCTCTGTGGGCTGCGGGCTGTTTCTTCCCTGAGCCCATGCGTGCGGGGCACCGTGTGGGGCACCGAGGGTCCGGGGAGGAGCCCCTCGGAGCCCTGGCGGATGTGGGCATGACCCCTGCCGTCAGCCCCCTCGGCGGGAGCGGTGGGGGTCTCCAGTGGAAGAGTGGGCAGGGAGGGCCCCTGACGTGTGAGCATGGAGCACACGTCCGACCTGGCTCACACAGGTGCTCACGGGCACACGTTTAGCCAAAACAGACGCACTTGTTGCAGCCCCTCAGCCAAAACATTCAGCTGTCGCTTCCAGAAGGACTGAGCGCCTCTCTGGCACAGTGACTGCCACTCCTCAGCTCCGTCCTGGGGACAGACATGAGGGTCAGATCCCCCCGCCGGGCAGAGAAAGGTGCAGGGCTCACAGTGAGTGCAGCTCGGGCCATGCTGGGTGGGGCACTGCCCCCGAGGGGAGCTTTTTGTGGAAGACGGGAGCCCAGAGGCCAGGTCAGCTCCTGCTGCGAACGCACAGCCGTGCAGCCACCTGTCCCCTCCCACGCTCCGTCTCTCTGACACCATGCCGGGAAGCCCAGCCGGCAGGGGTCACTGCCAGGCTGCAGGGTCCCTGGACGAGGCGCCCTGTGAGCAGAGCCTTCGAGCCCAAGACCCCCTGTCTCTGGGTCACCCTCCTGGGGATGCAGGGCTGGGCCCCCCGGGGCTCACAGCCTCGAGAGTCGGGGGGGGGGCTGGCCCGCTGGCCGGTGGCGGACTTCGCCAGGTTTTCCTGTTTCCTTCTGGCATTTAGGTGGATGGCCGGCCCAGAGGGCTCACCCTCCACGGGGCCTCACCCGCCAGCCTGGGGGTGGCAGGGCAGCATGGCCCCCCAGACATCCTTTCCTTCCGCGGAAGGAGCCATTGGTGCCGCGGCCCCTTCTCCGTGTGTGTTGGCGGCTTCGTTGTTTGGGGTCTCCTTTCACCGTGTGCGGGCCGGCCGGCGTGATCCTTCGCTCCGCTGTTCTTCCTCTGTGCACAGACTGCGTGTTTTCAGGAGCATCTGCTGTGAATCTTAATTACGACGCTCAGCTCCCGGGTGAGCCGTCTGTCCGGGGTGGTGAGGTGTCAGGGCCTCGGGCGCAGGGATGTGGAAGTACAGCCCAGCCTCCCCTCTGTCCCCTCCCGCCTTGTTTCTGGTGAGAGGCCTCTGCAGCGAGTGGCCGATATTCGTACAGCAGCTTTTGGGGTTTCCGGTTTGGGTGGGTAATGGTCCTTTGGCTCATTAAGACGATATTACGGCACCTCAGCAGCTTTTAAAGCGCCAGTTATGGCGTTTGTAGCCCAACCAACACGGAAGTGCTCCGTTCCTTCAAGTCGCAAACACAGGCTTCTCGGGCAGAACGACAACGGGTGACGGCCCCTTGTCAGCCTGGGAGGACCCCCAGGACCCTGCGGGGTGTCCGAGCCGATCCCGAGGCTGCATCTGTCCTGTGAGTGGGGGGTCTGTGGTCTCCGGTCCATACCCCGGAGGGTCCTGCTCCCTAGGGGAGCCCCAGCAACTCTGCGTGTGCCCAGGGCCTTGTGGGACCGGGCTCTGGCTGGAGGGGGGCCAGGCGCTCTACCCTCATTGGACACACTCCCGGGAACGAGACTGTGTGTCTGACCCTCCACCCCATGAAGCCAGCTCATGACCACATTTTATTTCAGAAACAGAACTACTCTCTGGCTGGTGTGGCTCCGTGGATTGAGCACCATCCTGTGAACCAAAGCGTCACAGGTTCGATTCCCAGTCAGGGCACAGGCCTGGGTTGTGGGCCAGGTTCCCAGTAGGGGGCGCATGAGAGGCAACCAAACACTGATGTTTCTCTCCCTCTCTTTCTCCCTCCCTTCCCCTCTCTAAAATAAATAAATGAAATCTTTAAGAAAACAATGAAGTACTCACCGTGCAACTGATTACGTGGGAATTGATCCACTGTCACTGTGAGCATAGGGACTGCGAGCTCAGGGTCGGGACACCCCCCGGTGCCCTCACTCCCAGGCACCCATGCGGGCAGCCTGGCTCTGCCCACAGATGTCCTGTGCATGTGCCCTGCAGGGGCAGTGGCGGCAGGGGCACCTTGGGCACCATGTCTGCTCAGAGTGTGGCCACCCGCTGGCCCAGCTTCAAGGGTCTGCAGAAGGCACCGGTGTTTGCCCCTGGGGACAGGCATCTGCCTGAGTCAGTGACAGGACCCAGCCCATCGGTCGAACACACTTGACCTTCCGCTGCCCCCTTGGCCCGGTCACCAGACGATGCAGTGCCCCCTCTTGATGGGACAGGAACTGGACTGGTGGGGCTGTGCCTGCTCTGTCTGCGTGTTTCGTGCCTGAGGCTCCCAGGAGACCCTCCCGTCACCCTCACTCACGAGCCAATGCTGAGCGTGGACAGGCGCAACCCCTGCCAGCGGCGAGTGTCAGCACTGACTGGGACAGAGCTGGAGTCAGAGTCCGGGCTGGCCACACCTTTGCTGCTCTGTCCCAGGCCCCGTGACCAGGCCTCAGCCCCTCCACCGAGGCCTCTCCCTGCAGCCTCACCCGCTCATTCCGTGAGGGGCTGCTCCCCACCCACGCTCGCCCGCCCCGCTCCTCGCACGGCAGAGGCGGCCTTGGCCGATGCGGCCCTCTTGGGTCTCCCCTGGGTGCACACAGGTGATGAAGGCAGCAGCCGGTCAGGGAAGCCAAGATGGGAAAACATGTGCCAGGGGGTGAGCGGGGGTTATTTTCAAGTGAAATAACTGGGTTTCCAGACAAAACTGAGCGAGACCTAGTCTGCTTGTTCACCTGGTGCTTTCGACTCGTGTCCACGAGAGCTTCTACTTATGTGTGTGTGTGTGTGTGTGTGTATGTGTGTTTGCAAGCAGCAGTTTATTCAGAAAGTCACAGAGGCAGAAGTGAGCCATCGAGGAAATGGACTCGGGAAACAAGGAACAGAGGCAAAGGCAAAGGAAGGGCCCTCCGAGCTCAGGGGAGAGAGAGGCGAGGAAAAGGCCCTGGGGGAGGGGGTGGGGATGGGGGGGGCTGCCCAGGAGAGGGCGGGGCTCTGTGGGCGCGGCGTGGGCCTGGGGAGGAGTTCAGAGCCCCCACAGATGCAGCTGTGGCAGAGCCCATGCTGGCCGGCACCTCTCGGGTCAACGGGTTTTCTCGGTTCCCACGTCTGCAAACATAAGTGAGCAGAGAGCCCCGGCCCCGGAGTGGCGCCCGGCACGCGTCACCGAGGACAGTGGTCTGGCCCGCAAATGGTCTGGTGCACCAACCACTGGAAAACTCAGCCCCATTCCATTAAAAGATGTGCTTTTAATAAAATGCAATTTTTTGTTTAATATGTGTCTATCACAATCCCGATTTCATTTATGATGTTCCGATTGTACACTTGCAATAATGCAGAAAAAGTCAATCCAGACAAAAATTACCTTCATCACTTAGCGGCTTCTGGTCCCTGGAAACAGAAAGTGTGTGTTTCGCATCAGCATTTCAAGTGGGGAAGTAGGATGGGTGACAAACGGCACCGTTTTCCACATAAACAGAGACTCCGTGGGGACGGGTTCCGTGGGGACGGGGGCGGAAAGGCGAGCCGCAGAGGCAGAAAACAGACTGGGGTTCCCGGCTGCCTGTCCTTGATGTTTCAAGCGAGTGCTGTGGGGACGGGGTGCCTGCCCGTCGAGATTCGATTTGCTGCGTCTCGCCCTGAGGCAGCAGCCTCACCTCGAGTGCTCACGCTCGCGGCGAGCCCGCGTGTGCCTCCTCTCCCGCTGCCTAAGCTCACAGGGAGGCGACTGCAGATTCCAAGGCCACGTGAGCCAAGGGGAGTGACACCTGCCGGCCCGCGTGCACCGCTGGGCCGAGGGGGGGAGGACGCGAACCTGAGCGCCCCCTTTCCCAAAGCATCCACCCAAATGGTGTAATTATTTTTCAGTTTTTAAATGTTTAATTAAGATCGCATTTTAAATGAGTTTTAGATTCACTGCAAAGTCGCAAAGGTATGGTGTTCTGGCACGTTCCGCACCCAGTTTCCCTATTATTAGCATCTTATTTTCTAGGGTACATTTGTTGTCACCAACAGGTGATACAGGGACATTATCCTCGAAGTCCCTGCCGTAGTCTTGCGTCTCAGCTTCTACCCTCATGCCCTTTGTCTGTCCCAGGACGCGACCCCAGGTACCACAGGTCATCCAGTCTGGCGTCTCCTCAGGCGCTTGGACCGTGACCGTGTCCCAGTCGTCCCGTGCTGTTGGTGACCTTGACAGTTGGAGGCCCAGGGCCCCGCTGTGTGTAGAACGCCCCCCTCGGGGCCTGCCTGACGCTTTTCCCACGTCAGACTGGGGTTGCCTGGTTTCGGAAGGAAGACCACAGGGCACGCGCAGTTTCAGCCACCTCGCGTCACGGGCTCGTCCCGCCTGCGTGGCTCGCTGCTGCAGCTGCTGACCGGGGCCACCTGGCCCAGGCCTGCGTGTCAGGCGCGTCCCCTGCCGAGTTCCCGTTCCTGTGTCCACGCTGGCCTGTCCGGGAGGGAGTCGCCGTGCACAGCCTGCGCCTGTGCCCTGAGCCTGCGCCTGGTCCCCAGACAGGCCTCAGTGTGTGTGCTGTGTGTGTGCAAGCCATGCACATGTATGCGTGTGTTTGCTGTGCATATGTTGCAGTTGTATCTACATGTTGTGTTTATGTGTTGTGTGTGTGCTATGTTTACACGTGTGTCTGTTGTGTGTATATTGTGTCGTGTCGTGTGTCATGTTTGTGTGTCGTGCACCTTGTGCTGTGTGATGTGTGCGGAGAACGCACGCACCGGCCGTTCCCCTGCCCCGTGCACGACGGGGCTGCGCCATCGAAGGCCCCGGAGCCCTGGGACCCGGCACGGCGGCCCCGCATTTCGCGGGCGTCAGTCTGCGCGGCCTCCCCGGGGACCCAAGGCCTCACCACCCCACCCCACCCCCACGCTCACACCCGCAAGCTGCCGGCCCGGCCCTGCTCTCCCTCGTGGCCGGCCGGCCCCATCCTGGCTTCCTGTCCCCCCACCCCCAGCAAAGGACAGGACTCTCCTCCAGGAGGACTGGGCGCAGCTTCCCAGACCACGTCCCGGCGCCAGTGGTTTGGGAGTGAACGGTCTGACCAGTTTGCCAGAGATCAGCCCTGTCTTTGTTGCTGTGTTTCACTTTAATTGTGACGGTTTGTTCACGTGTGGGGTGTACAGAGCAGATTTGACTCGGGAAGGTTTGAAGGACTTGTCCCTCCCTCATCAGTGAGCAGCTCCAAGCATCTCCCCCGCACTGGCCAGGCGCGGAGTCCGGGCAGGGGCTGGGCGCCTCTCACACGGCGCCCAAGGCGAAGCTCGGAGGCCCCACCAGGGGCCCAGGGCAGCCGCGGTACTGTCCTGGGCTGTTGGAAATCCTCAGAAGCCTGGAAATAACGTCATTTAGCGAAGCTCCATTGTTCACAAATTGTTACCACTCTTCTGGTTTTCCCTGTTTTGTATCAGTTTTATCCGTGTTGAAGCCTAAACAACATTTGGGACAAAACCCGTTGGGCCCTTGTGCAGCCTGGGGAGGCCTACCTGCACCCTGCCGCGCCAGGGCTGGTGTCTTGCTTCATCCGGGATTCTTCCAGAACAGGAGCAGCTGGGACAGTTTCCAGGCCTGCAGGAAAACGGATCAGAGTGTTTTACGGTTATTAGCCTCTCGTTACGAGGTTC
The DNA here is from genome assembly GCA_004026765.1 of Micronycteris hirsuta. Classification (NCBI taxonomy): domain Eukaryota; kingdom Metazoa; phylum Chordata; class Mammalia; order Chiroptera; family Phyllostomidae; genus Micronycteris; species Micronycteris hirsuta. Next base: position 19,856 of record PVJI01006213.1, on the reverse strand, counting down.
TCAGCGCTGGGGGAGCTGCCAGCGCTACGATTTCCGACTCGAGGACATTTAGTGTGTTCTCATGGAGGGACCTTTATCTCTCTGTGAGCAGTAGGGACGCTGGTGTCTTCAGCAGCGGGGGACTGATGGGCGCTGGGTCTCTCCCGCACAGAGGGGTGACTGTTAGAAGGTCAGCAGCCAAAGGCGGTCTCCCCCGACCCCCACTGTCCCCATCGACTGGATGGCCGGGGCCTCTGATGGAGAGGAGCTGAGACGGGACAGCGCAGTGACGCTCGTCACGGGGGCGGACTCTACCTGCAGAGCAGCCCCCCGAGAGGGGACTTCCCAGCACCTGTGCACATGAAGGGGGCCGTTGGACAGGAAGGAGCCCCCCGCCGCTCCTCCCCAGCACCTGCAGGGCGCCCCGTGCACACCTTTGGGGACCAAGGTCCCCGTCACAGGAGTCCCCCGCCAGTCCTCCCAGGGCAGGAGCACTGCTTCTCCCCGCCCCTCCCGGGGTCAGAGTCTTCCTTGTCCTGACCCTCGGGGAAACAGCTTTTCCTGTTTTAAGGAAAGAAACGGGCATTTCTTGTTCTGTTTTGGTAGCAGAAGGTTTTTCTGCATTTTTCGGTCGCTGAGCTGTAAGTCTTATACTCCCCAGTCCCGCCTGGGGCCGCTGCACTGCTTCACACCAGGAGGAACACAGGACCTCCGAGACGTGGGCCCCTGGGGGCGGGCGGCGGGGCCCAGAGCAGTCGGGTACAGGCCTGCACTGGCCGTCCCGCGTCACACCCCCGCGGCTGACCAAGGAGGGGGTCTGTCCTGGCTGTGGATTCTGCCCTTGGGATGGGCCTGTCACCCACTGTCACATGTCTTGTACAGTCAGTGGCTTTGGGGTCCAAACCCACTGGGGTTGTGGGAGGACCCGCATGGCCCTGTTCTGACATGGGTGACAACATCACAGAGAGAGAGCCTCCCGTCTCTGGTTCCCTCAAAGGCTCCACCAATGCCCTTCAAAATCGAGTGTCCCAGAGAAAATAGGGTGTTGACTGGCTGACTGATTGGTTCACCGGCTGATTGATTCCCTCACCAGTGTTCGCTGCATGTCCTCTGCCAGACACCGCCTTCCTGCGAGGACGATGAGAGGAAGGGGACAGGCCCCTGCTCGGGGGAGGCGGGCCCCCACCAGGGGGTGGTCTGTCACAGTTTGGGTGCGGCTGGGAGAAGTGACAGAGGAGCATGCCGTGCGGTGGGGTGGGGGCGGGGCCGCGTTCCGCCTGGTCTGCACGTGGGGAGCCCGGGCCTGGATCCCACTCCCGCAGGACGGGCGGTCCAGGCCAGGACACCCGACAGAAGGTCTGCCTGGAGCGCCGGGCTGGCCTTTACTTGGCGCTGCGGTGAGGAGGCGGGTGCTGGGGAGCTCTGACCAGGGGGCCGCGCGGGGCGGGGGCTGCGCTTTGCCCTGCCCGCTGCCCCCGGAACTGTGTGATCAGCGCCGTCTCCCCGCCTGTGGGCCAGCAGCGTGCTGGGTCCCCCTGGCGACTGGTGCATTGGGTTTTGTTGACTTTCCGAATGGACCCGCGCGGAGAGGGACTGCTCCAGGTGGACGTGCACGGCGGTGGGACGCGTCTCCTCGGAGGACACAGAGTGCGTCAGAAACGGCGTCGGGCCCCAGTTATTCTCCCTAAATAAACAAACTGATTGCCACCTGCTTCGGCATCGAAGGTGATGATGTTATAGCAGAAAGAGCATTTATTTCCATACTAATTTCTGTGGAAAATAGTTTGGGAAGATCCTGATCCTGTAAATCTTTGTGAAAAATGAGACCAAAAATACGTGGGAATGAGCCGCTGCTCCCCTGAGCGCCGAGGCCTGGGACGCCGGACTGTCCCCGGGGAGACCAACGTCAATCAAGGACGTGGGCTGGGGCTGCTGGCTCCTCACCTGACTGAAGAGCGAAGCTTCCTTCAAAGAGGGGGTGGCCCGTGAGTCCCACGCCCCTCCCTTAAAGCGACCGAGGGTTGCTTTTTTCTGGAAAGAAACGTGGTGCCTTTGCAGCCCCCCTTCTCTGCCCAGTGTGCTGTGCTTTTGCTTCGGCAAGGGGCCCGCCCCCTGGGAACGGTCCAGGGACCCTCCCTGGCGCCCGTCCTAGCCGAGCACTGGACGCACGGGGCCTGTGTCCTGCTGTGGCTGAGCTGTCCTGGCTCGTCTTGCCCACGGGACAGTCTCCACAAGTAGTTCGGTGGCTTGGCCTCTGCGCACGGCCTTCAGCACAGCTCCCAGGACTCGGGGGCCTGCGCGGGGTGACCCCACTCCATCACACTCGCCATTGACTCCCCTTGCCTCCCGGTGGCCGTCAGACAGACAGCTTGCTCTTCAGGGTGTGCGGCCGCGGCGGCTCCCTCGCGGTCACTGCGCCCCCAGCAGCTGTGACTCCGCGCCACAGTGGGTCCGAAATGGAGGCTGGGCGTAATGCAAGTTGTCCCTGGAAAGGTTTGAATTTGGAACAGTTATTCCCCATTAATTCAAGTAGACTCTAAATTGGGCAAAACATGCTCTTTTCTCTCCATCGCAGGTTTTCGCTGACAAACGGGCTCCGGGGCCGCCGGCTCGGTTGCAGGTCCTGGAATGTGAGGGCTCAGGAACGCGCTCCCCTCCCCGACTCACTTCATTCCCGGGGGCTTGGGACCCGCTGAGCTCGATCCGTGCCAGAGTAATTTACTAAAATAAAATTTTGTTTAGATTTTTTTTAAAAAAATGCTGTGTTTATGAGGAATATTGGTCCCTCGTCTTTCTTTCTGGTGATGTCTTGCCCTGATTCTGGCATCGGTGATGCTGGCCTGTGAGCTGGGAAGTGTCCTTTCTCTGCGATTTCATGGATGCCTGTGATGGGGCGTGTGGTGTGAGTCGGCAGTAAAGCCATTTGGTTCTAGACTTGTGTGTGGGGGGGGGGCGTGCAGGGTGAATACTCCTAACTGCAGATTCAATTTCTTGAGTAAACACACAGCTGTTAACATCGCCTGCCGTTTTGGTGGTTCATGCCTTTCGGGAACTCCCGTATTTAGCCTACGTATCGAATGTATAGGGTTTGGAGTTGTTCCTGATGTCCCCTTGTTGTTCCTTTAGCGCCTGGGGCTCCGTGCGACCTCACTGCCCTGGCCCCTGACCTTGGTGCCTCGGTCCCCTCTCTGCTTCTTGATTTCAGCGTCCATTGTACCCAACTTCTCAGAGAACCAGCTTTTGGTTTTATTCCGTTCTGATTTCTTTTCCATTTTGATTTTTATTTCTTTTGTTGTGCTCATTTTAAATTTGCTTTTCTTTCCCCATTTTTAAGGAGGAAGCTGAGATCCTTGGACCTTCCTGCTTCTCCAGTGTAGACGTTGCTACCTGACGCCCGGCGTCTGGACTACCGTCTCAGACGTTCTCTTGTTTGGATGGCTTCCGGGGGGCAGTACCCCCCCCAGGGCAGTGGTAGCAGAATGTCAGGCTCGTAAGGCTGTGGCCGCCACTCAAGGCTTCCTAGGGTCCGGCCTCACCCGCCTCCCCGCCGAGTGGCTCATTCTGTGCCTGACTTTCGGAACTCCCTGCGAAGGGCACGGGCTTTCTGCTTCAGCGTGTGCTGTGGTCTGAACATTCCTGTCCCCTCCCAAGTCCCTGTGCCGCCGTCTGTCATTCGCTCTGTCGGTTTTCGTAGGCGGGGTTTTGGGACGTGCAAGGTCCCGAGCCCCCGGGAGTGGGATCGAGAGGCTGCAGAGAGCCCTGCCCCTTCCAGCAGGTGGGGATGCAGCAAAGAGGTGCGGGCTGCGGCCAGGAGACAGAATGCCACCAGGGGGTGACCAGTCTTGGATTTTCCAGTCCCCAGAACTGTGACAACACAGTCCTGCCGTCCGTGTCACTTTGTTACTCAGCCAGAACAGGCTCAGTCGCACGAGCTGTGGGTGGCCCTCCCTGGGGTCTTCCCGGTGTTGGTCACCAAGGAGTCACAGCGCAGCCCCTCCCTCCCAGGCAGGTCTGTCCCTGTACTGAGCACCCTCGAGGTCAGGTGCTGCACGAGGTGGCTGCTGACGGCGGCCTGAGCAGATACCCCTCTGCCCACGAGGAGCCCCCAGTCCGTTGACAGGCAGCTGTGATGCAGCGGGGAGTCCCGTGGTCAGGCAAGTGCCGGGCTGCAGCGGGCAGAAGCAGGAGGCCACGCAGCCAGGCCTGGGGTCCCCGAGGAGGCGAGCCCCACGGTGACGTGGGAAGCGGGTGCTGTGGGATGGAGAGCAGTCGGGGCAGGGAAGGGCAGAGCTTCCAGTGTAGGGCCCGGCAGGGCACCTGAGGGAGCTGACCCACTCTGCAGACTCGGACGTGAACAAGGAGCAAAGGGAAAGAAGACCTTAAAACTTTGTGAGGACTCTGGACTTCACCTCGAGGTTCAGTATGGAGCCGTTCAAAGGTTTAAGTCCAGAGACCGACATGGAAAAACTTGCATTTTTAAACTTTACTCCCGGGTAGGTGTGGGTAGGGGAACGGGACCCGAGGCAGGGCCAGTACAGGTGGAGACTATGGCAGCCAGAGGTGGTGTCACTTAGCGGCAGCCGGATGGGGAGAAGTGGCGTGGGGACGCAGCACCCGGTGACTGGGGAGGGAGGGCCGGGAAGACTCCCCGGGCTCTGGCCGGCCGTGGGTGGAGCTTTTGAGAAGCATGCCCTCACCGTCTCTCTGCCCAGACCTGCCCTCCCGTCTCAGGGGAACCGCTGTGTCCCCGTGGCTTCTGTAGTTTTGTCTTCCTCCTGCACCCACGTCTCCCGCACTGGCCTGCAGTGGAGTCGAGTCCGCCACAAGCTGCTCCGCCACGGTGGTTGCCACGGGAGACGGAGTGGGCCTCCCCCGCTTTGTATTCCAGCTGCGATTACGGTCCCCGGAACAATGCCTCGAACACAATAAGCGATTAATAAATGTTGATGACTCTGATTAACAAGGCAGCTCACTGTTATGTGGCATCCGTAACGTGTGCGTGATTGAATGCTTTTCTCCCGTGGAACGAGGCGCTGCGGCACCCTTCTCTGTGTTCCGGAGGATGCTGTGGGCGGGCACTCTTAGCGTCAGGTCCACACGGATGTGTCAGAGTGTCAGCAGTGCGGGGGCCACACAGGAAGTTCTCGGTCCCTTTTTATTGCTTACTTTCTCACTGTCACAACAGGGACAAGCCATTGGAGCCGCAGGGGTTCCCGGCACAGAGGCCAGAACTGAACGGGAATGCAGGGCTGCGACGCGCCGTCCCGGCATGTGGGCCAGTAGGCCCTCGTCAGCTCCGATGCTCATGGGGCCAGAGCACAGGTGGCCCTGTGACTGGTAGGTGGACATGTGGCTTCAGCAGGTGGGCTGGCAGCTGCTGCCCTGCCACCGTGGGGCTGAAAGGTGTCTGCAATCCAGGCGACCGGGAGGCAGTTTTACCTGTGGGGATGGTGGGATGCGCCTGTCATTCGTGGATGGCCTCTGACAGAGCTGGCATCACATGACACACCCATTGCTCTCCTGTGAGGACCTCAGTGTGGGCACATCAGCTCCTGCCGGAGAGGCCACAGGTCTGAGGGGCCGGAGCCACCCGTACTCAAACTGAAGACGTTTGGGGGGGGTCACCTGAGCATGAAGAGGCACCCCGCTGCTGCCACCGCTGCCAGAACTTCGGTCCCAGGAATAGTGTTTCATGTTTAAAGAACTGTATCTAACCCTCAACGTGGTTTAAAAAACACGCGTGAAACCACTCACCTCTTGCCCAGTCAGCTCTGGGGTTGTTTCCAAGGCCAAGCCAGGCCCGAAGACAGAGGATTCCCATGTCTCCTTCATGGACCCTCCCCTGTCACCTGCAGGGCCGCGGTGACATTGCCAAGGCCAGAGGCACCATTTTTTATTGAGGCCCCTAACTCTACACGCGTGGGCAGCCCATGTTCTGGAGCTTCCACTCCCACCTGTGCTTCCCTGCACCCCTCCCACCGCAGGTGTCATCTGACCTGGAGACGGGAGTGTCGCCAGGTTTCACACCGAGACAGGGAGCCTGTGGCACAGGCCGAGGGGCCGCAGGGCTTATTCACCCCCGAGAGGACGGAGGCGTCAGTAGCTGGTTTAAATTTCCGTGGGAACGTGCACCACCCCCCCCCCCTCGCACTGGGGGCAGAGCAGAGGCGGGCGCTCCGGTGGCTGGAGGGTCCTGCAGTCCAACCGGAGGGCGGCCGGCCGGGAGTTTCCTCTCCGAGCAGGACTGGGAGAGGCGCGGACAAGCCCATTCAGCCTCTAGGCAGTGGGCTGTCACCCTTCCTTAGTGACAAGCACGGTCGACCCCGGAGACGAGGCCAAGGGAGCGGCCAGCCTCCCTCCCGGACGAAACCCAGGTCTCTGAATCTCCCGCTTCTCCCAGGTCTGGGCCAGGCTGGCAGGAGATGGTGGGGCAGAGTGTGGGGGAACGGTAGGAGGACAGGGGGGCAGGGCGCAGGGAGTGGAGGTGTCTGGAGGGCCAGGGCTGCACAGGGGGCACCTGGACAGGCTGTGACACAGGGCGCAGCAGGTCACCAGGGGCACACCCGAGCCTGGCTCCTGCAGGACCGGCTGGTTTTCTAATCAGAGTTACAGGTCATGGGCAAGTCGGGGGGGCGGGTCCTGACCTCATGCAGCCCCTTCCCTCTGAGCACTGGTGGGGGGGGGGGTGGCCGGCAGAGCCCCTGCTGCTGGAGGAGCGCTGTTCCCTCCTGCTTTGGCCCGTGCCTGGGGGCCCGGTGGGGGAGCTGACCACAGCATGCCCCCCACCACCAGAGGGCGCCAGGCCCACTGTCCCCAGGGAGCAGACTCTCTGTGCACTTGACCTCAGCAGGGATAGACGTGGGGAGTTCCTGATGCCCCTCCCACAACTGGTCACGTTTCCTCATGCAGCTCCACCGTGTTCCTGGGGAGGCAGCTGGACCTCCTTCTGTGGCCGGTGTCCTGTGGGTTAACAGGAGCCCAGAGACAGCTGGCACCGATCGTCTCCGATGAGGGGAATTGGGAGAAATAGTCACGTCTGACTTGCCCTGAGATTGTCGCCCAGCACAGAGTAGGAAAGAGCGCTTAATCACCAATGACACTGGCCCTGAGATGCAGATTAGCCCCCTGCATCACAGCTCATTAGGCTTATAGATGAGCCAGCTGATCGTCCTCAAGCCTCTGCCTGCTCTCCAGAGAGGCAGCCATTTCGGGGGGGGGGGGGCGAGCCCTGCCAGGCCCTTGACCGTAGGGGTGACATGTGACCTGGCCAGGATGAGGGGCCCCTTCACAGTGCTCCCTACACTGAGGCCGCGAGAGCTGTGTGGCCTGCCTTGAGGCTGGGATGAAATTGGGCCAATGCTGTTGCTCAAGGGACCCTGGGAGGGGCCAGGAGGCCCCAGCACCAAACGCGCTCGGTGGGGTGGGGGGCAATGGCCAGGGACAGACTGTGGTTCCTCAGAAGCCGCTCTGTCCACGGGCTGCCTGTGCCCGGTCCTGGGGACAGAGAACCTGGTTCTCATGCCTACTCATTCGTTATGGCTCCTTCATTCATTCATTCCTGTGCTCGCTCAGCACCGGCTGAGTGCCAGCACCGGGGTTTCAAAGTTAAGGGACACTTCCACTCTCGGGAGCCACCGTGGTCCTCAAGGGGAAGTCCTTGGTCACAGCCGCCAGTGGGCGCCACGCTGAGCCGCGGAGCGTGCGGGGCAGAGGCTCCTTAAAGCGCGGCCTCTGCGTCTTGGGCGACAGGCATCTTAGCGGAGCTCCTGGCAGCTGCCTCGTCCTCTCACTGTCCGTGTCCTTCACGTTGACACAGCCTCGGCCACTGTCCCCCGGGACTAATTTCCACCCGTCACCTGCGTGTCAGTCAGCCGAGGGCGGGCGGTGGCCCTGGGCGCGCTCTGGTCCGGCGTGTTCGCCGTGATGAGCCCCCCTGTGTGACTCTCGATTTGGGCGCGTGCGTTACTTTTCGGAGGTGGAGCAGAAATGTGAGAGACCTGCATTAGGGCTGTCCCTCTCGGGTTTAACTTTCACGGTCATTCACCAGGGAAAACCGTGATTCCCGGCAGAGGGGACACGGGCCTGGGGGGACAGCCTGTGGCTCCAGTCCCGCGTCACCCCTGCCTTCGGCCATGTTATCATGGATGTCGTTTTTATTATTTCAGAAAAAAGCCCTCGTGGTTTAGTGGGTCCTGTGGTCTCCGATTTCTTTCTGGTGAGACCCCGAGAGGAGAAGCACGCCCTTCCCTCCGCGCACACCGTGGAGCGGAGGGCACTCTTGCCGTTTGGGTTCGCGTGCAGACCCAGCGCAGGAGGAAGGTGGACCAGCTCCTCCGGGGAAACGCTCTGTCTGCCTGTGTGACTCAGACTCAGAACACTTTCGGGGGGCGGACAGGCATGGTCTTCCAGGGGTGCCGTCTCTGTGTCCACGGCAAGTGGGCCTGCGTGGGAACCACCCTTCGACCTCTGGGTCCCCAGGCTCCGCCCCCTCCCCGACTCCCTCAGCCTGGTCCCCTCCGGGTGGCCATGGTGCGCTCCGCCTCCACACTGCCAGCATGGAGTCCCACGTGGGCCCCTTAGATGTGACCTTGGGCAGGCCCAGCCTCCCTGCCTCTCTGCTCCTCGCATCTACGCAGGGCTAGTGAAGCGCTGGCCTCACCCGTATGCTCTACGTTCGGTGTGTGTGCAGCCTTTTGAGGCGACCTGAGATGGCAGAGTGGCCCCCTGGGGCTTCCTTCTGGGGCTTCTTCCTGCCAGCTGCCCCCTTCCGGCCTCCGAGACTTGCCAGCTCCCTCGGACGTGCGGTGTGGCTTCTTCCACGCCGACACGGCTGGTACCATGTGCTCCTTTCTCTGTGGTCGCCTCGGCTCCCTCGTCAGAAGCCCGTCGCAGCTGCCTGTGCGGGTCATCTTTGGGCCCCTGCGCTGTCCCTGGGTCCACGCACCCTCCCTCCCGCCAGCACCGCGCTGTCCGGAGCTCACAGCCGCCAGGAAGGCCAGCCCTCGGGTCCTGGGAGTGTGGCCCGGCTCCAGGTCCGTCCCTGGAGGTGTCCATGGCCATCCTCGGCTCCAGCTGAAGGGCAGCCCTGGCCTGACCCCGCTCACTGCCTTAGGCTTCCTGGCAGCCAGCGTGACTGTCCTCCGCCGGCCACTCCGCCTCCCCGCCCACCGGCCCGGCCCCCCTGCCCTCCTGTTTCCTGTCACAGACGTGTCCCCTCCCCACGTCAGCGCGTTCGCTCCTCAGAGGATGTGGGCCAACACTGGCAAACCGTCTTCCCTTTTTGTCAGAGCTACTTTGGCCCTCTGCATTTTTCCACACATTTTTTACTCGTCTCGCAACTTTTTACAGCAAAAACTCGCCGGAATTTTGACGGGGCCTGCACTGAACGGAGAAGCCCATCAAGGAGAATTGGTATCTTCCCTGCATTTAGTTTTCCAGTCACTGGACACGTTGTATCTCTGCACGCCTTCAGATCTCATTTCTTTAAGAACGTTGCGTGGTTTTTGGCGTGTCGGTCTTACACGTCTTTTGTTTAATTCCTCCCTAAGTATTCCATAATTGTGCGTGCTGCTGTAAATTAAATTTTTTACTCCATTTCCAGTCGTCTGCTGCCAGTGCGGAGAAACGCGATTGATTTTCTGTGTTGACTTAGCTTTTGAGGACGCTGCTAAATTCACTCATTAGTTCCAGCAGCTTTTAGGAGCATTCCTCAGCGTTCTCCACTTGCACAGCCAAGCGTCTGTGAGAACGGGCGGCTCTAATCCCTCTGTTCCCACCTGCGCGCCTCTCGATCACCGTCTTGGCTCGCGTCGGGGACGACTCCCAGTGAAGGTCGAGGAGGAAGCGCAAGTGGGCCTCCAGCCCGACTTCTTTCTCTCCCTCTTTTTAATTGTCACCGGACTGCCAGTCACAGCTGACACCCCCCTGGACACTGGTGTCAGGCGCGCAGCCCGGCGACTGGCTGCACACAGTGAGCTGGTCCCAATGCCGCCCGTCCCTCCCCACGCCGCACAGAGAGTCTGACTGTTCGGCCTTTTGTGTGGGGTGCTGGCTGCGGGCGTCGACGTCCTCATCGCGCCTGGCTCACCGAGTTCATGGCCATTCTGGGTCTGCGGGTGAATGGCTTCCACCAGCTTTGGGAGTTTTTGCGCTTTTCCTGGTGTGCGGTTTCCTCCAGTCCCGTCCCTCCCGCTCCACCGCAAGGGGCTCCGGCAGTGAGTGCTGCGGACGGCTCTGTGTGATGGGCCTGAGGCCCTCGGGTTTTTCTGGCTCTTCTTCAGACTTGCTGATTTCCATTTACATACAATTAACGGCTCTTCTTTCTGTGTCGCGGGCCTCCTGCCCGTACAGCGGGTTTACAGCGTCGCAGCCCCCGCGTTTTCCAGTGGCACACTTTCCATCCTCGGGGCTCCCGTTTCTCTGCCGAGATCCCCTCCCTCTCTGCACTGACGCACGCCGCCTTCCTTCCCTTTAGTCCCACTCACAGGGGCTGCTCTGGAGCCTCCGCTTGCCCCCCACCTCGCCGCGAGCCCCCGCTTCCTGTCGGCTGCCTTCTCGGGTACCGGTCACCCTGGTTGGTTTAGGCCTGGCTTCCAGCCAGGCTTTCGCAGCGGGAGGGGTGGGGGCCACGGTGCTGGGGACTGCTGTGCTCTGAGTGTGTGTTTTCTGTCCTGACACGCCGAGTGCATGCCTGGCTTCCCGCACACGAGTGCGACCCTTGCGCTGCGCTCATGCGCGCCAGGCGCAGCGAGCCGCCTGCTCTTGCTGACCGCACTGACTGGTCGTCTTGAAGTAGCTCTGACGGCTCCTTCTGTGTGTGGACCGCTAGCCTGTGCCGGACGCTGTTGCGGCCCTTCAGGAATTTCGGCTGATTACCTTGGGTTTAGGGGCTCATCCTCCCTGTGGCTCCCTTGCTCAGTGAAAGGAACTGGGTCCCCCATTTGCCAGCAGCTCTGTCCTCTGAAATGTCGAGCCCGGGGGTGTTAGCTTTCTGCCCCTTGAGCTGCGTGTTTGGGGAGCGCACTCAGCTGGCAGAGCGGTGAACGGACAGATGCCCGGTGCACCGCCCTTCGCTTCAGGGAGCCCCCACTTCTGCGGCTGTGTTACCGAGCCTGTTCAGGGCCCCCACCTGTGCAGAGCCTGCTGTCGGCCAGTGATTGGGGTGGGTTGACGTTTAAGTTTCATTAAAACCAGTGCTCTTACTCCGAGGGTTCCCCTGGAAGTTTCTAGCTTCTTCTCCCGTCCTGAGTTGCTTCTCTTGTGCCCTGGGGGGCCGGGCTGCCTGCCACGGTTTCTGTGGCCAGCGCCGGGGGTGGGGGTGCTCCAAGGGCCCCAGATACCACAGATTCAGATTCTTACTCCTCTCTGTTTTCTATTCGTAAGAAACACGAGCGCTTCCTGCGGCCTCTGTCCATGGTTTTCTGCTTCCTGAGTGCCGCTGTTGGCACTGTTCGGCCCAGGCTCCCGAATTCTGCCTGCAGGTTTGCAGACGGCTTCACTTGCGTTCACCACGCATTTGCCTCCCTCTGTGGCTTTAGAACGCCTCCCCTGAGAATAAAGGTGCCGCCCCCCACACACCCTCCCTGAGCGCCTTAGCCCACTGGCCACGCTTCTGCCAGAATGAAGTGGTTCTGCTGAGAGTGGATGTGTTGGTTGTTCTTATTTATTGTACAATTTTTACAGTCTTTTATCACATCATGATCCCAGCCTGTGGCAGGAGTCTGCGTATGCCTACTCTTCAAATGGATGTTCATTTTGTTTGTAAATCAGAAGCGGGCGTCCAGTTGTGCAGAACGCATTCCAGGCGTTCATCTTCCTTTCCGTCTGGGTCCCCTTTCCTTACCGTCATCACGGAGTGAGCGAGTCACCTCCCCCCACCCCGCTCCTCGGGAATTCCTGTGGAGCGGCGATTTCTGTCAGCGTCGCACCGAACCTGTGGGCGAACGGGGAGCGTGCCGTCCTTCGGGCCCTGGACTGTCTCCTCTGCGCAGGTCGGCCAGCGGCCTCGCCCTCCGAGACCGCGGGGCTCTGGGTCCCCGGAGCCTGTGCTTTGCTGCTGTGCAGACGTTCGTTCTTTCGTGTTGCTGCGTCCGGCCCGGGTGCTGTTGGCTGCAACATAGTTACTAGGCGTGGAGGCTCCTGAAGGCATGAGCATTGTAACAGTTGTTCTCATGCATTTCGGCTTGATTCTCTCAGATAGAAAGTGGCATCACACAAAAGATTATAATATAATTTCTGAGTTTTATGCTCTACCATACTTTTAAAATTGGATCGACTTCAGAAACAGTAGTATTAAGGAGAATTTTTGCTTTCATAGGAAAGGCTAATAATTTGACATAACTCTTTCCTTAAATCATATTTAAACATATATAAGATTAAACAAATAATCCTTACCAGGTTTTCTGTGCTTATTTTACCAATAACTTATAAGACCCAGGAATGAATGTTGAGCTTGGCCAAATGCTTTCTGATTTTATAACAAAAATCACATAGTTTATTTCACTTAGACCAACTGTGGTAAATTATGTTAATAAGTGAACTAATTTTTGTTTAGAATTAAACCTTTTTTCATCATTTTCTGTTATTTTAGATATATTGATAGATTATATTTGCTAACACTCATTTGGAATTTTCAAGTACTTATTCCTAGCTAAGATTACCGTATAGTTTTATTTTTGTACTTCTAAAATTATTTTAGTGTCAGGTTTATATGCAATGAACTGGGAAGTTTTCCAAGTTTCTCTGTGCTGAAATAATTTTAATATCATAAGAATCATCTCTATGAGTTTTGAAATAACTCGCTCATAAAAATGCTTGGACCTGGCATATTTTATGAGGTTATTTCTTGGGCAACTTTGAACATTTCATTTTTTTAAATTAACTTTTAACTACAAGCCATAATGAGTAAACTTGTGTTATGTGAACACAGATGATATGAAAACGTAGGTGCGGCAGGAGTCTCCGTTGGCCGTGTCCCCGCCGCCTCTCCTGTTCCCGCCGCAAAAGCCAGCGCATCGGTGGGGTGCGGCCTCCCAGAATTCCTTCTCCGTGTCTCAGAGCCTGGATAAGCACTTGTAACCATAGGAGAGCTTCCTCTCTGCTTTGTTTTTACAGAAATTCAGTAACTCCGAATGCATGTTATTAAAAGACCTTTTCTTTTACTAATAAATCTTAGGGGAAACCCGCGGCTCTCCCTAAGCCTGTATTTTACTACTGAGTAATATGTTACATGATGGAAGTAACTTCAGCTAATTAATTAGCCTTTGGAGCTACTTTTGTGGTTACTGGTTGTTTATACTTTGTAGCATTTCCTTAAACAAATTTGGAAACATTTGTATCCCTACACTATCTTCAGTTTCATCTACACTTCCTTCCTTCTTCTCTGTTCACTCATTCACTGGCTCATCCAACCAGCAGGTGCGGGTCATGCGGCACATGCCAGGCGTGTTCCAGAGTTTCACACATGTCGCTGTGAAAACAGACCCAAACCCCGGGCTTCACGCTGCTAATGGGAAGGTGTATTTTAAAGTTATAGGTTTGGGTTCACTATACTAAGGAATGCGAAGAGAATTGGTCTGCGTTTTATAGGGTGTTCGCTTGTAAGTGCCTACCTCTGCAATTCACTCCCCGTCTGTGATCCTGTTTCCATGCAGTGTTCTGGGTTTTTTTTTTAATTTCCTTTTCCTCTGCTTGACTACAGTGCGTGGGTTTTTCTGATTCATGTATTTTTATTCCCACTTTTTGCCGTAATGAAAAACCGTCAAAATGTTTGAGTTCTTCTACGTTAAAGGGATTTATTCCTGCATTTCTCCTTCTCACTGTATTGATAGCTCTTTCTCTTTAATTGTACTGTCCTTTCCCTACGTTCTTAGATTAGAGCCTTAGTTAATTATCTTGATGTGCTTCCTGTTTACATAAAGGTGTCTCAGGCTTTGGCCTTGTAAACATGTTTGCTAACTTGGTGAGCAGGCTAGATTTCTTCCCGCCCCTCATCCAGGAGCTCATTTGATGGAATTCAACACCTACTGACGATCAAAGTCCTCTGCAAAACTCCAACCTCCGACACTGACGGGGGTCGCTTCTCAGGAGTCACTGCGTCGGCACTGGTAATTGCTGTGCATTGAAGACCCGTATCCGGCCGTGTGTGAGGTGCACCCACATTTTCTGCACATTATAAAGATTATTATACCCATGGCATGCGATCATCATATCTGCGTGTAATGTGCATCATTACACATTACAAATTTGGGCAAAAAAGTGCATTATACATGGCAAAATATGGCCGAGTACGTTTTTTAAAACAAAATGTGGTTAAAAACAAAGCACGGACAGAGTGACTGGCCAGTCAGGTGCCTTCGGGAGGACTTCCTGCCAGCCCGCCGCTCAGTACCTCCAGGGGCCACCGAGAGGGGGCTGGCGCATGGGGCGGGCCAGGCCTGCAGGTCCTGGAACTTCGTTTTCCTGGAACTTCTGAGAGTGACCCGGAAATTCTAAGTCCCAGTGGTTCTGAGTTTGTGGACGCCGGCCCCCCACTTGGTGAGGTCCTGCCTCAGTGCCAGGCTGGGAAAGGCCTCGTGTCCCCACTCACGTTCGCCCGGGACCTGGGATGCTCGCAGCGGCTCTTGGTTCTCCTTCCTACCCTCGGACTCTGCCTCCGGTTTCCGCCTCGCCCTCCCTCCGGCCTGGTCCTTGGTGAGGACGGGCAGGTCGAGGTCTGGGCCCAGAGTCGTCAGGTAAGAGTTGAGCGGGCTGAGGACGAGCGAGCGGAGGGAGCGGGGCTGTGACCAGCGAGGGGCGGCCTCCCGCGGGCGCCGTTCTCCGCGTGAGGTTGCGTGCGTCGGCCCTTCGCTCTCCTCCTCAGAAACCCAAGTTAGATGGTCTGTGAGAGCTCGTCACCATTCCTCGAACAAGCGTAATTTTCGTGGGCGATTTTGTTTCGAAGAGGAGGCGCTTTTCCGGCAGGGAGTGGAGCGCCGAGAGCGGTCGGAAGGGGCCTGCCGTCGCCCTGTGAACGAGATGCTCCGTTTGGGCTGCGGAAGCCAGATGCAGATTCCGCGCTTCCTCAGGCAGTCCCTGATCACTGCCCTGATTACTTTGAATAAGGGTCAACTTTCGGTTTAAGCAAACACAGCTGCGCTATTAAACATTTATGAGGCCAGCTCGCTGCGGCCGGAGGCCCGGCTCTGTGCCGCGGGCTGTGGCTGCATCGCGGCCGGCCCGTCCTGCTAACCGCTCCCCCGGCCCCCGGCGGGTCGGGGCAGGACGCGCCCACTTGTTACTGAGGGTAAACCCGCCGACTGTGGCGGCTCCCCATCGCCTGAGGCTGCGAGAGAAGAATTTAAACAGCCAGGCTGTGAGCAGCAGCGCCACTGGGTTCCGGCGGGGTGTCCGAGCTCACGCCCTGACTGCCTGCCCTTGGGCTGGGGGAGGGGACGGGAGGGAGGGTCTCTGCTGCCAGGTCGTTCATGGAGACCCCTGAAATCCAGTGGGGGAAGGCTGTCAGTCACCCCCACCCCTTCCTGTGGCCGGGGACCTGGGGGTCACGTGGCAGCCCCGCTGAGTTGGCCACGGGTGTCTCTGCTCGTGACAACTTTGAGGAGGAGAGGCAGCCAGTGTCGCTCACTCACAGTGTGCATGAGGGCTCCTTGCACACGCACACACGTGTGTACCTTCATGTATGTTTACGTGGTATACACACATGCAGGTGTATGCACATACTGCATACCTATAGATGCACGTGTGTGTGTTGCACACACACGAGTTTGAGTGTGTGCACCTCGCACACACGATACACTGCCTGGGGGCCGTTGGCAGGGAGTCCAGCTGTGTTTGGTTGTCACATGACTGGGGGCTCTGCTGCCTTGCGGAGCCCAGAGGCTGGGATGGACGTTAACTGCTCTGCCAGGGAGCGGGACCGTCCCCAAGAGCCAGCCCCGTCCCCACGAGACCCGGGCCGACCTCGGGCTTCTCCCCCAGCTTCCCCACGGCTTCTCAGCGATGGAGCGAGTCCTCTGGCCACCTACGAGGTGTCCGCAGATGGTTGGACCCTGTTCAGTCTTGTCCTCGCAGTTGTGGACTTTCTAGAAGGATCAGGCAGCCGTGAAGGCACCTGTGTCTCTGTGACCTGCTGCCTGCCCTTCTGCTCACAGCAGGGCGTGCCACCCTGGCCACAGGTGGGTGGGAGCTGTGCGCTCTGTTCCCGACTCACGGGAGGCACCGGAGCACCCACCCGCCCGATTCTCCCATAACCGAGGTGCTTGGGGGTCTCCCAGAGGGTCCCCCGTCAGCACCAAGCCGTTGTTTCTGCCGGCAGGGGCTTCCTTCCCACACACCGAGCTCAGCGGGGTCTGAGACCACAGGGAGCTGCGGCCGCAAGCCCGTCGGCGGCGGGTGGAGGGGGCTGTCTGTTTGGGTGCGATTTAGAATGAGGGGCAGTGTGGTGGGTGTGTGGTGGATAAAACATAGGGTTAAGGACAAAACCTCAAAGAGACTCACAGGTGTTTCAAAAGGTGAAACCAGAAGTCGCGTAGTAGGATGTTTTACAAAGAAGTAGTTGTAGCGTTTGGAAATTTTCGGGTTCAGTCTGTCACAGAAAAGCGTGCCCCACGCCTCGTCGTCAGCAGCGTCAGAAATGGAGGCGAACGGCGAAGGACGGGTCCGTCTTTCACGGTTCGCACGTGTCACCTCTGCGCCGGGGGCCGCATCCCGTGAACGCCCGGCAAGCCCCTCCGAGAGGCCGGACCCCTCCGGGGTGGGGGGCCGGGCTGCCGGCCCTGCGCCCAGGACGCGGCGCAGCTGAGCGCGGCTGTCAGGGAAGCGGCCGCCCCGTGCGAGTGCTGCTTAGTTACTGGAACTTCATCTTAATGATCCCAGTGTTTTTAACTTGTAACTTTGAAATGATTTTGATTTAAAAAGTGGCTATTTTAATTTTTCTACAGATGGGGTGTGTCCCATTCCACCCCCCGCCCCGGTCAAGATTTTCTTAGTCTTCCACTTGGGGAAGTTCGAGTGCGGTGAACGCGGTGCAGAGCCTTACGTGTTCCTCGCCCCGTGGCTTAGTTTCTGTGCTGGCTTTGGAGCGTTCTCAGCCGTTGTCGCTTCAAGGATGCGGCCTGTCCCCGTCTCTCCCCTCCTCTGGGCGCCCTCGCCACGCACAGGGCCTCTCAGAATTACCGCCCATCCCGCACACGCTGCCTCCTCTCTCTGCTCTGCCTTCTCTTCGCGTTTTACTTTTGGGAGTTTCTGGTGGCCTGTCTCCAAGTTTAGATGCTCCCTCTGGCGCGCCCAGCCCCCGCCCCCAATGCCCCTTTCTTCTCTCCTGTGACGTGTGTCCGACCTCTAGCCCCTCCTTTGGAGTCTTCGAGTTTGTGCTGTTCTGCTTACATCAGCGCCTAGTCTCCACGCTGCCACTTTTCCGTTACAGCTCTTAGCTCGTCAGTCATAGTTTCGAGAATGTTCCTGGTGTGATCGTTCTGGAATCCCTGCCTTGCCCGAGTCTGGTGGTGATGCCTGGTTCGTGTCTCCAGCCTGCGGCTTGGCCTCCATTGTGCCTCCTCGTGGTTCTAGGAAAGCCGGGCAGGGTGTGCTGGGGGTAGGAACAGACGTGTGCGCACCTTAGTGTGCGTGCCTTAGTGTGCGCGCTTGGTTTGCGCTCTCGGGCTTATCCGCAGGAGTCAGGCTGCGCTCCCCGCCTGCTGCGGCTGCGGACCTTGTCCGCGTCTTCCCTGCTGTCTTTGGGGTTCCTTGGAGGGGGGAGCTCGCTGCTCTTCAGCTGGGGCTCCCAGTTACTACACAGGAGCCTGCTGATGGGATAGGGAGGGTGGGGAGGCCCTGGGACCCTGGGACCAGGGCCCAGTTCTCTGGCGACCCTGACTGGGCATTCCCTTTGCCTGGGTCACTCAGGCTCTGGCGAGGTCATTGCCACTCGGGGCAGCCCTGGGTAAGGAGAAGAGACGGCTCTGGGCATATTTCCAAATGGCTGCCCCTCCCTCAGCGGGAAGCAGTGGGGGGTTGTTCTCTGACCTTCAGTGAGAACCTGGTAGGGACAACTCGCAACAATGCGCGCCTCCAAAACCTGGGGCCCCTGTAAGTTTGTATAATTAAAGAAAATCCCCGCAGAGAACCAGAAAGTCCCTGGTTAGAAGAAGCACGAGTGTTCATGTGATGCGTGCACCAGCGAAGTGCACACGACAAAAGAGAGAGTCAGATGCAGTGGGAATTGCGCAGGGAGCAGAGAAAACAGTTCTGTGGCTGTTTAAAGAAGAAAGCCTGAGTGGTTTGTTACATTATATCAAAAGATTCAGCAAGCCTGAGTGGTTTGTTACGTTGTATTGAAAGATTCAGCATGCATGTAATTACACTGTCAGGAGAGAGAGAAAGAGACAGAAAAATTATTTGAAGACACAATGTCCCAAGTATTCTACGTCCGATGTCAAACAGGAAGATGCTGAATGAACACCAAGACGTGAACACACAGAAGCCCCGCCGCCACCGCTCACCAGCAAATCACCGGGACGAAGGCGAAGCAAAGCTGGAGAGCAGGAGGCCCCGCACGCAGGCCCAGGAAGCCGTGGCGCCGAGGACAGCTGGCTTCCCTCCAGGAGCAGCGCGGGACAGACGGCATCCATGGAGTGCCGCAAGGAAACATAAACTTCATTCAGAATTCTGTACTCAGTGAAAACATTCCTCAAAATGAGGCGAAAGGAAGACACTTTCAGAAGCAGGGACACGGAGAGAACGGGCTGCCAGGAGGCCTTTGCTCTGAGAAACGCTGGCTTGGGCTGTGCAGTCTGGCGGGAACGCCCGAGGTGGCAGCTGGATTCCCGACACCCACAGGGAAGGTCGGGCGGTGCAGATCCGGGCTGGTTTCGAAGCCCTCGGGACTGCGCGGCCAGGGCGTGAGCCTTGCTTTGCGCGATGTAGGCAGACCGGCCTGGGCACCGGAGAGCCCTGACCAGGGTGCAGACTGTGGCGAATGCATCACCCGGATCGCTCACACGTGGCACAGCTGTGCTGGGGGGGCCAAGAGAGCAGCTTGCCGGGGAGAGTTCGGCGTGCCATCGGAGACGGTGCGTGTGTCTGTGGGAGAGCGGGACTTCTGTGAGCGTGGGCTGCGGAGAAAGGATTTGCTAGTCACGGGGCAGGGAGGGCAGGAAGTTGGAACCCGGTCCTCGTGCACGCTGGGGTCACACTAACAAGTCCGCAAATTCCAGGTCAGGGAGGCCACGTCTGTCAATGCAAGAAGCTGCAGCCAAGCAGGAGCAGGACCGGAAGAAGCTCGGTGGTGCTAAGGGATGGTCGCTGATGTCCCAGGGACGGCTGCTGACTTTGCGGTCGCACAGACGGATGCAGAGCTTGTCAAGGGTCGTTCCGGACGGTGCGCCGTGGGGCAGGCGGCCCTCCAGAGCCTGGAGGGGCCCTGCTGGCCAGTGACCGTGGCATGGCCTTCCCCCCCAGGGCTGGTGGCCGGCTGTGTCCCAGTATGACGTCCCTGAAGGCCACCCGGGGAGACACGCACGGTGACCCCCAGGAGCCCGCGGGGCCTGCTCCCCCCGCCACTGCAGATAAGCTGTGTTCTGGCCCCACGTCTCAACGTGTAAGAAGATGAAAAGGAAAGAGCATGTTTTCTGAATACGAGTGAATTGTACAAGAAATCAATAACTGAAATAGAGCTGGAAAAGTCCCACGTTTTTTAGAAACTAACCAGCACTCTCTGTGGGGGGTGGGGTCAGGAAGGAAACCACGAGAGAAACAGGAATGAGCAAGAGGGAGAAACGCAGCCTGGCCCGGTTGACGAGGCTGGCGTCCCCCGGACACGGAGTCAGAGCGGCGTGTGCACCAGGAGCCGCGGCCCCCGAGGATGACGAGACCCCAGCGCC